>JABSTQ010004268.1:0-75653 GCA_013358835.2 Ixodes persulcatus
GAGGCCCTTCTAGAAACCCTACACTCTAAGAAAAAATGGAGGAAAAAAGTAGCAACGGCGCGCCTTCCTCCCTTCTACTGACGCACCCCCAAGCGGACACGAGAAGAAGGGAGGAACGAGACGTTTTCTTCCTTCTCCAGGCTGACTGGAGAAAGCTTTCGCCCTCCCGACTCATCTTCTTTCGGTTTCGCTTTCGAGCAGGTCGCGCACGTTGTTTAATAAATGCTGTTGAGTTGATTCAGCTTCAGCGGCAGCGAGGGCCGCCTGTAATTCCGTCTTCTGGTCCAAACGTGCAGAATATTTCGGGTGCATTGACATTTTTACCAATAATTTTATCAAACGAGCAAACGAAGCCGCTATAAACCGCGAAGTTCCGAAGCTGTGCCAGCAGCGCCACGTACACCTGGAAAGATGGCCGTCTCCGGATTGCGGGACTCACGCGGAACAATAGCGAAACCACGCGGATCTGTATCGACGTTTTCGACGTTATAAAAATCGCAGGAACTGCGTCCAAGACAGGCAGGTTTTGCTGCCGGCTGCCTGGGTGCCATCCTTGCTGAGTTCGGTTCTGTTTTCCGATGCCGAGTGCCAACCAGCGTTCAACGTGGTTCTGTATTTGTGCGTGTCAGCAACATAGGAGCAACATCGTGATGGCAGTGTTGTGGGTTGTGAACAGAAGACTGGAATTATCGCCGATGTGACCGTGTGTTCGCGTATCAGTGGTGTAACAACAAGATGAGATGACGTGAACTATCGGGCGTTGATGCCGCTGGTCGGGCCGTGATCGGAGGGGGCGGGGTGTCGCAAGTTGACATTCCGCTTTACATTAAAAAGTTTAATACCACTTGAGGGATTAGGTGAAATCGATCGACATGCGGATAGTCATGTTGGAACGCTGGCCTGAACAGTAAGCTCCTATCGTACAGTGGCCAATGTGACTGTCGGTTGTCTCGTCCCCGAGAACGATTGCGCTCTGGGGAAAGGACTGAACAGTTCGAGATCATGACGGAAAGTACGTATATTTACAGTGTGGAATTTTCGCATTAATAAAGAATAATAGGTAAAATAAAAAAAAAAGCTAACCTTTATTTTGCTGTTTAAATATACTACGGTTCCTGGAGAAACTGCCCTCAAAGTGGCGCGCTGGGATGAGCGCTAGAAGTTTTCGAGCTCGCCACGGCGTAGCTCCGTACACTTAACACCTGCTGCAAGTTGCGGCTTTGACCGCATTCAAGTTGATCGAAAAGCGATTTCTCAGCCCGTGAAGCATCACTTCCAGCTGAGTGAATATCCGCTCTACAGAGATTAATTCAAGAAGGCAATTGCAGCCTTGCGCGAACAGCACAAATAGAAAAACAAACACTACAATAGAAATAGAGGCTACGACGTGCCGTGCGGAGAAACAAACTCATGGCTTCAAACCGCATTGGAGCGGCTTGATTTACTAGATTTCAAATAATTACGGCATGATCGAGCGTTCCCTTTTTAATAAGATTTTAATGAGAGATTCATCCCCTGAGCCATTCAAAATACTCTCAGAGGTATGACATTGCTGGGAGAAAATCATCATGCTGGGAATATTTTTTATTGCTCATTCAGTCACCGAGAAATTCCGTACGTTCAAAACGACCAGTATAAAAGACGGAAACGCAGAGCTCTGGTTAGTGTGCCGTTGTATGGATGTTTTTATGTACAATGTATGTGTATGTGCTCAGTGTATGTTCACCTGGTGCTTGTAGTATGCGTTATGTGTGTATAGTAGAGGTTCCCGAAGATCTCGAAGTGGAATGGTGGCCTGAGAAAATAAGAATATTTTTTTGTAGAACATGAATTGGGCAACACCTAGCGCCGCCTAGCCTAGCTACTTGCAATTACTCTGCTTGACCCTGCCATCTGGTGGCAAGCGATTTAACCTTCTTTCACGCTACGCGATAAACAGCGGCTTCGAGTTTGTTCTTTTGAGAGCGGCTTTTGGTTTCGCGGATTAGGTTTTCCATTCCTCCGTGATGTGCGGTTGACAAAGGAATTGTGACTCGAGGAACACCAAAGGTAAGACGTAAAGTGCGCGAAGTAACTGGGTATCGGTTGTCTCCGTTTAACATCGCAGTGCTGTCGACGAGAAGACTGAGTAACTGCTTTCGAAACGCAAGTTTCTGTACCTGTGGGGGGAATCTGGCTTCGGAAATAAACACAGTTCGCGGAAAGCTTGTGTTACGCTTTTATTTGCTGCTCCTCTCGTCCCGTACAAGAGACGTAGCATCCTCGTTAAGCCTTATTGAGCTCGATTTGCTCGATTCAGGGCCGCCATAATGAGATGCAGGCGGCGGAGGAACTAGTTGCTCCCCTGCTTCAGGGACGAAAGTTTTTCCCTTTCTAAAGGAACATAGGTTACAAGACCGTTCCTCCCCTAAGGGAGGACTATCAATACCCTTTTTTCTAAGAGTGCAGTCTGTCGCTGAACAACCCCTCGTGCTCGGAGAGTAGTTTCTCTAGCTCCTAGTTCTTCGTAGTTTCGTTTGTACCAGTTAATTTGCAAACTGGCGTCCCCAGACAGTTGAGATTCTGTATCAAGTCGCGTCCACAAAGACTTGGTCCCCCACAGTCTAGAGTCGTCAGTGCAACAGTCACTAGTTGACCACAGTACCGGACTTCGAGCGTCAGCTTACCTGCCACAGTCAGCTTTCCCAGGCAGCATGATAATTTGAGGCTTGAACGCTCCATCGTTGGCCACTTGTGGCGGTGTTTCTCGAGCACTTCTCTTGAGATCACGCAGACCGGGGAACCAGCGCCCACCCCCATGACAATGTCGACAACGCCCCAGCAAAACGTCCTGCGGACAGGTGCAACCAGCTTGTCGTCGGTGGCAGAAGAGGATTTCAAAGTTAGCAACTGCTGAGACATTTCGCTATCATCGCTGCTGGGCTCGTTGGCGTGTATCGCACGTGCATTGGCCTTTTCACTCGGAACAAAAGCTTCTTGCCGTCGGAACGGCTTCTTGCTCTCAGAACGGCACACCCGGGCTGCATGGACTTTCCGGCCACACTGGAAACACTTCGCGTTTAAGAATCCGCAGGCTTCTGTAGCGTGTGTCGAGCTTCCGCATCGTTCGCAAGAGCTTTTTCTGCCGTCGTGAACGTCTCTCCATTTTCCCGAACTTGAATTTCCGTACATTATCTGTAAGCTTGTTCCAGTTTGGGTTTTCCGCAGACTCCGATTGTTTTATTTCCTTGACATCTTGCCCTGCTGTTTCCGCGGCCCGCACAAGCTTTCGGTTTCTTCCAATGTGAGATTCGGCTGTGCCAGCAGCAGTTTCTGCACGTCCGTATCTCGAATGCCGCACACAAGTTTGTCCCGAATCATAAGGTTTAGCATCGCACCAAAATTGCATTTGTCGGCTAGTCGTCGCAGTTGCACTATGAATTCTTGAGCCAACTCTTCTTTTTCAACTCGATGGTAGAACTTCAAGCTTTCGGCTATTTCGTTGTGTGGTAGCGCGTAAAAATCTTCCAAAGTTTTTCACGACTTCCTTGTAGGTTAATTCGCTCACCTTCCTTGCTGCACAGCGCCCACTCAGCACTTCAATTATCCTTGACTCGAGGCCTGATACGAGAAAGGCTCTTTTCTTGGCGGCGTCGGTTATGGCGTCCCGCTCGAAGTAAGCTACAATCCGGATGGTGTGTGAGGCCAACTTGTCCTTTCCATCATCGAACTGGGGCACCTGGTACGCCATGACCGCAACAGCTTTCACCCGCGTTGACTCGTTCTCGTCGCCACTGTTACGACGTACAGAGCGCGACACTGTTAGCGCGAACAAGCGATCGCCGGTTTTTCCAGTTTTTCTCTTTGAAACCAAGGGATGTCATCAAAGTTATTATTGCTACGGAAAGAGCTCATTTAGGTCTATAATGTAGGCAATAAAAATTCGTGCTCGCTAATACTACTTAGAAGTAAAATGCGAAAATGCGCCGATGTCGTGTTCGCGCTAACAGTGTCGCGATGTGTACGACAGCCAAGACATAGTAGGTTGTGAACAGCATTCATTATCTGCCACGCGCTTATATAAGGAGTCCGATACTTCGGGTGCGGAACAGAACGGAACAGATGTGCCGGTTATCCCACTGCCGATCGTGTGTTTAGCGCAGCAAAGACTATTTTCAACAATCAAATGCGTTCGCTAATGCCGGAGAATATCAACGAACCTCTTTGCCTCTGCGGAATTAATAATTTTTGAAAAGTGGGTGTATCGACTGTTCTCAACTACACATCGAGGTTCATTTAAGTTCGAAATTGTGCATTGCGCCGTTTTTTCCCTCATTGAGCAAAGACAAAAAATTTAGTTTCGACTTTTTTTTAAAGCTGTATTTATATCAATGAGCGAAACCAATTATTCGAATAATTGATCTGTCAAAGGGCGTCGATTAATTGGGTCAAAATTTTTAATCGACGCCCAGCCCTAGTTCGGAGCTTGCGTAAATAAAATACAATTGAATCGAAATTGTACACAACAACCCATCTCTGCCCAACGTCTTTAGGTATATGGCATGATTGCTTTTTTTGACAGATGTGAGATGTTACGCTGCGTAATTCATGGTCTTTCTGTACCCTGTTTCTTGTTGGTGTGCAAGCTTCTGCTTGCATTTAATCTGCACCTGGGAGAGGCTATCATTCAGAATGAAATGACCTTTAAAAAACTATCGCTCCCCGAGAGCTCTTTAAAATTTTCTTTTTTCATTATCAGTTAAACTTTATGAACAAGCCTGAGCACTACCAAGCTCAGTTTTCCATCGATACGTTTGATGTTGTTCCGCAGTGCCACACCGAGCCGGCGCTTCCTGATATTGTCGTGTTTTCTGCCAATGAACTAGACTTCCACTTGTCTCCAAGTAGTGGCATCGTTGCTTTGCCCGTGGCTGCTGTGGGACCACCGCGTGAACGAAGTGGCTTCACGAAGAGGACGAAGCAGAAAACGATGAAGCAGACGACCAAGCGATTCTAAAGCGATAAGACTAATGCAACCGCTTTTCTGCGTTTGATGACAAACTAAGGCATAACAAAAAACACATTCATAAGTAGTATAAACATGCAGAAAAATCCAAGCTGATACCGTGGCATTCCAAACGATGATCTACGCGCAACGCAGCCTAATTTAGCCGGAAAGCTGGAGAGCATTGTCTACAAGAAGCATGGAGGTGGCATTACTTCCGGAATACGTGCGCCTGCACACTTCGCTTAGTGACATCGGTCTAATAATATGCTCTCTAAAATTTACACTGAACTGCCCCAAAATCATTTTTATACTAAAATAGTACACGCATTTAAAAAACAAATCAAAACTAAAAAACGTGGGGGTCGCTTAAGCTTCACCTTTAAGAGTGGAACGCGATAGCGTCATAGGCCTTCGTTCACAAAGCCTTCTCATAAAAACCCGCGCTCGTTTTAAGCCGTTTAAGCGTCTGTGCGTGGTCCAGACGGTGATGTCCCACGTGGCTTTGAGGTCGTGACCCCGTTGACTCCCTAAAATTAGCAGAAACGTTTCCGCTGAATTTGGCGGAACATTTTGCCGCCAAATTTAGAGGTTCAATTGGGGTATGACGTCACAGCCACGTCTGACGTCACAACCGTGACGTCACACATTGGTGCACGCGTCGCTTTATGGGATTTTTTCGTACCACCGACGTCGAAGCCGGATTTTCGGCAACACGAGCTCCTAAACGCTGTTGCGTTAAAAGATATTCACGTGACGAAACAATTATTTTGAGTTAGCACCGATTCCAAGATAAAATTCTACCTTGTGATGTCGGCCACAATATACTAGTGTGCTCTGCAATTGCTCAAATAGAACACAACATAACAAAATGTTGTCTAAAATCTGGGACACGAGAATTTAATTAAAAAAAAAACTACCCATCAATAAACTCTTCATTACGAAAATGATTTGAATGTCAATATTTGATTGAACATCTGTTTACAAGCCAAAAACAAAATGCTTTACTATTTGTTAGCTCTGTATAACCCCTGAAGGCAATGCATAAAAATAGTAATAAAATGGCCGAAAATAGTCTAATAATCACAGCACGAATGCTGTTTCGAGTTGACATTTATTGAAACCTAACCAGAACTTTGTCTTATTATGTTTTTTTTCTACAATGTTAAATGCTTTGAGTTAAAAGCAGGGCAATATTTTGTTTTAATAGAGCTGCCATTTCGCCACTTAATGGGAATACTCCAAAACAATACTTACTCCTTGAACGTACGGTTCATACATAAGAGATGCTTTTGGTTTGTCCCCTCTCTCAAAGTAAGGACGAAACTTGCAGTTTGTGCTCGCACATGTTGCACACGAGGAATTGATCTTAAGGTTTTCCCCACATTTTATGTATGGCACGACCGGGGGTCTCTTTAAAATAAAACAAATACATATAATGGTGCGATTATTTACAGTAAATGAAAAATTGCAATGCAACATCTTACTTTACAGCGCATCTAGAAATACATGTCACTCATTAGCAACAACTCAGAGACAAAAATAACTGTAATAAAATGTATCTTGCTTGGGGTACAGTAATACAGGTTGTGCTTGGCGTTATCTAAGTAGTAGCTAAATCCTTGTGCATGTTTTACACTAGCAAAAGATATTCAGAAGTTTTCTTTGGTTATTCATACAATAGGTACGATGATATGATTGGGCTCGAAGTTTTTGTCGCAATAGTTAACTCACTGCGGAATGAAGTACTTACATTTTTGTTCCTGCACCAACGCTCGTAGGACTTTAGATTCGAGATATTACTGTGCTCATTCTGCACTCCGTATCTAAAAAAAGCCCATTCTTTTACTATTTTCGCGGCTGAAACAAAAAACGTCAAAATGGGTATTAATTAAGTGCGAACCTTCGTAGTATCGAATTTTAACATTTCCGAAGGAGTTAGAATTATTTTAAGAGAAAAGCCGTATAGTTAGCTTTCTTATTTGTTCCAAATGCATTTGAGAACGTACGAAAACAAGAACTTAGTTTTTTATTTTATTACCAGTCTCAAAACATGACCCTTCGAAATTAAGGTGCGTGAGTGCCGCTTGTGCAAGTGACATTTCTTTGCCCCGATTCGTGTCGGTGAGACACGCAGATCAAAATCGTACTCCCTACTTTTGGTAAAGCATTTTAAGCTGTTTTCAACACTGCTTTCATAGTTGATAAATTCGAGCCTAAGTGTTTTTACAGGTGGCGCTCCAGCTGTTTTTAAAATACCCAAACTAATTTTTTTTCTGAATACCCAGGTTCTTCTTTTTCCCACATTTATATTGCATTTAAATATATCACATATATTAAAAAAGCGGCGGATGATGGTTATGTGAAAACCAGCCTAGAAATTTCTCCACTCTTTCCGGTGGGATGAGGTCACATGCTACATAACTTGCAAGTCTAACAGGCTGTCCTACACCCGTATTACAACATTTTACGTCTCGTATTCAGCGTTGTCCAGGAGAGCCTCTCAACCTCTCAGGCCAAATATGCACAATCAATAACTTTGCCAAAAAAATGTTATAACTTGTAATGTGGGTTACTTGTTAGATGTGTATGCCAATGCATTTAACCAAATTATAGACAAATCAGTGTCTATCAATATTTTTGTTTTAAACCCGAGACGACCGCAAGCATCGCAGCTGCATTAGTGTGCAATAGTAAGCCAATTTCGAGAACTCCATTTTGCACTCTCTCCCATGCACACGAGCTTAAGAATGGTCACTCGTTTTTATTTCAAATGAATGGTCGGTTTATCTTCATATTGTTTTAGGGTGGAATGTGAAATGTATCTCTGAAAACATAACTGGCAATACAAAAAACTAGTTTTTATATTCTTGCAGACTTGCACTAGGCAGCCCATGTTTCTAGGCATCTGTCAAACAAGTCGCGTTCAGACTGCGATATGAAATGAATAAATGACGCGTGCGTTTTGGAATTGACGTGGTTTTTTTTTAGAATTTGTGCAAATTCATTTGTTTGATTTTTTTCATTTCGCTTATTTTTATAGGAGCTTAGAGTTCTACCTGTTTTACGAGTGTAACTCGGCAACGAACTAGAAGAACGTACAAATTGTAAACCTATTAAGCATACAAATATCAGAACCGCAACGCCAGCCGTTCATTCGTAAACAGCATGTTAATGTCACATTCCAACATTTAAATCTCTCAAGATTTAAGTTTATCGTGTTAGAATATTTTTTTTTACGCTAAAGCAACACAGGTGGTCTCCTATAGGGCTTGTTTGTTCGTTTTCGTATTCAGATTTGTTTAAAATAATTAATAAGATAGAAGGTTTGGGAATTTTCACTAGGTACGTGAAAACGCGTTCCAGAGAAATATTATATTCATTTGGAAAGTGGTTTTGCTGCATAAGCTTTTCCACACGTTATCAAGATTACTTTTCATATTCGTAATTTTTATAAAGCTAACTAATTGTTCTGAGTAATGAAGGCGAAATGCAGCTGTAGCAAGCGACGCACACCTCAGTCTTCTTTTGTGTGCGAAGGCAAGCGCTCCTCTTATGAAGTTCCTAAAGTCAATAAAAATGACGACGCCAGTCCTATGTGACACTGTTGCCCCTTCGGGGCTTTTTACTGCTACCCTAGTCGCTGCGTTAGATTCCGAGCAGCATAACCCCAGCTTCCTTGGGTGTGGGAATAATTCGACGAATCATTCCTTCCCCACTCTTTACGGTATCCTCAATGAAGGTCAAGTGATAACAAAAATATCATAGAAGTTACTCACCCATCGCTTTTGCATTACGCATCCCCCAGTTCACGAAATCTAGCGGCAGACGTATGGTGCCGCCACCCTTCCGACACAGCCGTATTCCCCCGATATTGCCGACATCACGGCGATGCCCTTTACTGGTGACTTTAAATGGAACTCCCTTTAGAAAACTTAGCGGAACAACAGTCAGATTCTTGTTCTGGCTGTGGGGACGAACCATGAACATTACGGACTTAAAGTAAACATGCCCGTATGTCGCTTTATGTAGAAGCCTTGACGATGCCTTGAAAAGGTCCTGTTTGAAAAGTGAAGAAGTACAAGAATAAAATAAAACGGACTCTGCGAAAAGAGCTACACTACGTATAGTATTAAACGTCGGAGCAGAAACATGTAAATACAATATACGAAAGTACTCTTGTGAAAGCGTAAGGTAGTTCGAATGTCTGTTAAGAAGAAAACCTTTTAATCGAGTTTTTTTGTACTTTGACCTTTTGAGCATGAGTGAGCCCTATTTCTGGAGCAAAATATTATACTCACAAAAGTTATTGCTTTCATCAATATTGTAATGTATATTGTTATGTGCGCGAATAATGTGTTATACGACTCAGAAACGAGTGTTCGCCATCAGAACAAAATCTGAGACGCGTGCAGAGAGGGTACAGATCATTGTGACAAAAACCTGTCGAACGCCAAGCAAACACGGCCTGCAACGCGCTGAGAAAACAGTGATAAATTCAGGTTTTACTTACTTTTAAGTTCTCTATCACGGTCGAATTGTACGGAATGTCTACTAAAACACCAACGTTGATGTATCCGCCATCTGTGTCCAGTTTCAATACGATAGCCATCGCAGCAGAAAGTGTGACAAAGAGAAGCCCGGCTGCCTTCATGATGACTGTCTTCTGTAAGTAAAAAGACCACATCAAGATATTTTCACTCAAATGCGAAACAATAAATTGTATCACGAAAGCACACGCTGCATATTACGATGCAAGTGACGACTCGTTGACGAGTTTAGTTTAGTGTAACACGCTCGTCATGTTTGGGAGAACGTTCAATATAAAATGAGGCAATGAACTTTTTAAGTACTGGGCTCTCGCTTCCAGATATATCGTATTTCCGCTTCACCAAATCCCGTCAGTGTGGTAATAATCGCCTAACCCTATTTGGATATCCGTCTTCAGCAACCTGCACGCTCAATGAAGTCTGAACGCGATGAAGTGAACACTCTGCGCAGAACTGGCGAACTTTACACGACGAGATTCGATGGTGTGATGACAGCTAGCGCAGAAAGATTGCCGCAGGGCCACATTTGGTCACTTTTCGCTGAATGTATGCTCCCTGATGTTCAGGCTCACAAACTTCACAACTTTTTTGTTCTTTATTTTTATTTGCTTTTAGCTAAAAACGTTGTTTGTTGGCAGTATTTTACGGCGTATTTCGCGAGTTAAGGGTGTTTGTTGCAGACGCCAAGGATTAAAGGTATTAATGTAACTTTAAAATATAAAATAAATGTTAAGGAGTCATAAATTAAGGACCCAAGATTCGAAATCCTTAATTTACAAAGTAGTTTAGAAACATTTCCCGACCCTTTTTTTACAACGTATGGCTGGGCATAGGCATATTCAATGCATACAATGCATACAAAATGGTAGACAATGCATAGCTCAAAAATATAGCTATAAAATATCGCGCACTACAAGGTACTTTTATACCTCTTGCTGCACCACCTAAAGCGCTAAGGCGCGCAGCGCTGGATTTTTTACGCCACCTTCCCAGACTTGTACGGTACTCACAGAAGTGATCACACGACTTGTAATCGATTACGTATTCGGATACTCTTGTAATAGTTTGAATAACGTTTTTTTTTTTAATAATTAAAAGAGCAATCGAATTCCTTTTGGAGGTACTTAAATTACTCGGAACTGTTACTATTTTTCCTCCCCTTCCCTATGGCGCCCCCTTTGGTACAAATGTCCTACAGAGGAATCCTCGGGCCAAGCCTCCAATAGGAGAATGGTTTTTGAAAATTCGCGTGTTTAGAAGATAAGCAGCCTTTAGTTAGGGTTTTTATTCAATAATGAACAGAGCGAAAAACTCTTATTCAAACCAACAGAAATATTTGCTGCATTGAAAATCTACAGTACTCTGGAAAGTAGCAGTTATTTTTTCAAGAAACGGTCAATTACTTTTTTTCAAGCAATCGAGTAAGCTAATTTATTAAGTTATTACCAGGAATAATCGTAATTGTATTCACTTTGTTTTTGTAACATGGCATGTTTCGGAGGCATGCTCAGCGTTGTTCTCCAAAACAGGAACAAAAAAAAAATAAAAAGAAAAAATATTGGTTACTGGTTTTGCTACTCAGAGGACTAAAATACTTCCATGCTTCAAAACTGCAGTTAAATAATTTATTAATAGTCATATCTATTCTGTTCAGTAAATTTTACATAGAGTAAAGCCAATCGTACGAAGATGACAGTCTGGTGCTACGAGGTCACTGCATTGACAAGCGTGGGAGTCATACCCGAAATGAACTAACATCCCAAACTGCTGCGGTGCCGAAATTTGGTTTTTGTATAGAAATTTAGTGCCCTTACTATCTCTAAAGGCCAAGGTATAAACTAACTTGATATTCAATGGCCAGAGTCTGAGAATTTTGGCTCAAAATTGCCCAACAAATTTAGCAGAGTTGCTGCACTCCCTGGTTTGTTAGTTTGTCATCTAGCTTTTTGGGCTACGTTTTCCGATAAACTTTCGGAATTACACTTCACTCACGGTCGTTCAATTCTCAACTGGCGACTTTGGGCCTAAATTTCCAAACAAGTTACCGAATTAGGCTTCATTTCTACTTGTTCGCTTCATACGTGGCATTGTTGGCTTATGTCTGGTACTTTCGCAATTATGGGGAAAACCACAGAAGTGCGACGAAAAAGCAAAAAAGAAGTAATTTGGCACAAACTAAAGCCTTGGTGCAACACCTTAATAGGCTAAAGTTAGGTCCCTGAGATTGCAAAACTTGGGACAAGTTAAGAGTTTCTTCGTGCGTCCTGCGTTATTTATCAGATCTATTTTGTGATTTGTGTGGACAAAAGGTAGCGTTGAACCCATAAAAAGAAAACAAAAAATCTAACATGCCAGATTAGTTAGGCCAACGGGAGCTACGGTCAATAAATTATATAATAAGCGGTATACTTCGTTAACCTTTAAACTGGCACCAGAAGCTCCGCCTTCAGCGCGAGCTTTCTGCCATTACTAACACAAGTGTGAACGCGCAGGCACGCGAAACCAAAGCACTGCGGAAGCCAGCGAACTCGCACTGAAGGCGCAGCTTCTACTCTCAGCTTAAAGGTGCATCGGCATTTCAAACGGCTTATTTTTTTTTGTTGTCTTAAATGATGCAAGTTGTAGTCATAAACACATCAAAAAATAAAACACACACACAAAAACAAATATTAAGCGCACGTGAGCTTTTTTATTTTTGATGTTTTTCACTCCCGCTCCTCAACTCCTCGCTTCTTTTGATTTGTGACGCAAAATATTAAGAAATTCAGAAGCTTTGTAAGCGAAATTTCTATAACATTTAATAACGGCATTCGTAAAACATGTTTTTTAACGCAATTGCGACCGCACTACGACCAATCTTTTTGAAATACCGAAAATGGGAGTCCGGTGTGAGGTCGACTCCTGGCTTTTTATCGTCCCTCGGAAAACATGACGGCGCTCGACACATGTAGCAGAGGATGATCGGTAAGTCACAGAATCGGACGAAGTAGCTTTTTTAGGTGTCCGATGACCTCTAAGACTTCCAAAACGAAATCGTCAAACGGTTAAAACAACTGAGTTTGGCGTCTGTGTATCGTAGTTTCGGTTTTGACTCCGCTGGGGCAGCCTTTCACGCAGAATCGACGCGACGTGGCCCCTCACGTCGCTCACAAAGGTCCACTGCGCGTTCTCTTCGACCTCACACCGTTTCAAAGCATTTGAGATCGCTAAAGGGCACTAAAAGAACTTCGCACTCGAACGTCAAGTGTCGTCTGCTCGCAGCGATAGGCGGCACGTACGGAGGAAACCGATTGTTCGCGGGACGCCGGCGAACACGACACTTGGGGTGGCCGCCGTTCGGAGGCGTGCGAGAAACTCGACTCGCAGGACGGCTCAACATTTTACGTTGCTGCACTGCGCGCATCGCACGAGAACTTCACATTTGGCATTTGGAAATTGTTTGTTTACTTCACAAATACTGAATTCGCAAGTTTCGAATGTTGAGATGTAATGTCCAGGCATCGTTTTCAATCGGTTCAGATAATGAAAAGAAAAAAAAAATGAAAGCCGTTTACAACTCCCTGTAGCGCCGAATTAGAGTGCAGCTCTTGAGGAGGTGGAGGGAAGGGTATTGAGAGGAGGGTATACAACAGCTCCTAGAGAAAGAGGCCATAGCGCTCTGAGAGGCGTCACAATGTCAGAGGAAGGAAGGCCATGGAGCAACTACGTGAGAAAATATCTGCTATCGATGCTATCGACGTGAAAAAAAAAAATGTTTCTTGTCAAGCGGCGCGGTGGTGTTCGTGCGCGTTTATCCGACATTAATATACGTTTTAAAGGCGCTGTCTTGTACAATTTATTATTCAGTAAAACTTCATTTTCGCGGGCTCAAATTTTCGCGAATTGGGCCAAAGCTGTAAATTTGAAATTATTCGCGGGTTCTAATTTTCGCCAATAGAATGTAGCTTCCGTAGCGTTCACATATTGCCCGAATTGGTCGCGGGACGTATTTTGCGCGAATTGTAGGCGATTCGCGAAAATCAGGTTCCCGCGAAAATTTAGTCGTTTACAGTATATATAATATGAACGTAATATGCAACGCGTTACCAAGGTTGAAAGTACCATTTTTTTATATTTACGAGTATCCCCGTAACCGCGGGACTACGTGCAGTCCCGCAGCTCCCCACACTTTTCGAATGAACCGGCTCTGATCACTCCGATGCGTCATCTTCCCTCATACGGGCTCCGATTCTGGTAAATTTACGTTGTGTGTGAGCTGCTGACTGTCTGAAAAGGAACGCTGCGACATTTCAGAAGGGAAGGAAACCGAAAAAAAATCCAGTCATTGTTGCAGGGAGCGCACACGAGCAAGAGATGGGTCGACAACGTTAAGCCTATCGTCGCCGCTGCTCTCGTGTGTGGTACTTTTGAGAATTGTTTCCCGTCGTATTTCTGCCATTCCCGTATAGTCTCGGGTAGTTTTTTTTTTTTGTGTATGCTTGATACTACGGCATTTACGTGGATTCGTGAAACAAGTCCTGCTACGGTTTCAGTGACATGTGTGACAACTAGCCAACGATGATTAATCGATAGACCGCTCCTGACAGAGAGAGGCTTCTTGGAGTTCGTGTTCAAATGTTTTCGTCACGGGTCTTGTGGAACGTATGGATACGATCGACAGGTGAGAAACAACTTATTTACGGGCTTTCTTGGTCATATAGGACGGAAGTAAAATGCTACAATCGTTTCTTTCAATCGCGTGATAGGTTGGAATTTTGTTCTTTGTCGTTATTCGTGTGCAGTTGCATCGACATTTGTAAATATGCGAGGTAATCTAGTTTTCTCTGGAAGCTGAAAGACAAGTTTGTGCGATCATTGAAAGTGCATGTTTGTGGTTCTGTGTTTATTTACACTAATGTTATTTTATGGCCTTTACCGCGTTTATACTAGTATCTTATACCCCTGTCAGACGGGCTAGTTTAGTGTCACTACAAGCGAGTGCACTTCGCCCTTAGTGTCATTTCTGTAGTGTGCCACACGGCTCCTTCCTGAGGAACACACTTGGCTTGGAGTGAGTTTGACGAACTCACTTCGCTCGATCGCGTGCGTGGCATCAATAGGAGTGTTCGAACAGTAAAACATAACAACACAGAAACCAAAAGCGTGACGTAAGTTTCATTTTATAAAAAAAAAAAGAAATTCGTGAAAGAGACGACATGTAGAAGAGTGGCATTGCAAAAAAATAGTGGGGCGGACTTGGAGTTTAGGCTGATCTGAATCAAGATTAGCGCAGCGGTGAATTAATAAAAGACGACGACAAAGTCAGTCATTCATGGCTATCTTGGTTAGCAGAGAATGATAGAGCCTACTTTTGTTTTAGCATGTAACTATTCGAGACAACACGATAAATATGATCTGATTAGGCAGTGTCGGGGCCTCCTCGTAGACTTCCGTGGCACGAAGGGGAACGCCAAAGTTGGATATGCTTCGTTCTTTATCTTGGCTTGCGATTTTCGATCAGAATCATCCAATGGACCTCTTGGCGAATATGTGCTGCCACCTAGTCACGCGAATCGGTTCGAGACTAGGTGACTGGAAAACAACGCGCGCCCAAGGCCTCCCCCACCCGTTCCACACCCAAAACGTCAGCTACATCCTGTTCACCCATCGAGGCGATGTGACATATAGATACGGCTCCCCCAAGCTCACCTTTGTCCCCATCGTGCGTAATCTTCCGCCTCGAGGTCGACACATCGAAACCGCTCAAAGGCGAGAAATGCAAGATGGCGGATTGTTTGGAACTGGATACTCTCGAACCCAGGCGCATGAAATACACCGCGCATGCGCACCGTGTTTTTCTACAAAAGGTCCATTGGCGTAAAACTCGTCCATTAATGCAACTTTTTTTTAGAGCACAGCTCCTAGGCACCCGTTTCTGAGTTGAGCGGCGTCGGCGTAACCGCGCGTTGGATTAATTAAGGGCTGTTTCCCAAAATTAAGTCAACGTGACGTCACGTGCGTCGTCACGTGCGACGTCACGAGGGTAAAAGTTTCTCGCTAAATTTTGCGGTAAAAGTTTTTGCAAAGTTTGGCGGAAAATTTTTCCACTAAATTTAGAGCAAAAGTTTTACCCGTGTGACGTCAAACTTAAAATTTCAGATGACGTGTCATGTGACGTCACACGTCAATTCAGCGGGAAAATTTCCCGGCTAAATTTAGCGGATAATTTAGCGAAAGTTTTACGCTAAGTGGGATGGGAACAGGAGAGGAGGATGGGAGGGTATGGAGGGGGAGCAGCTAGCATACCCCCCCCCCCCCTTCGTACCCTCCCCTCCTCCTCAAGAGCTGCGCTCCAATTCGGCATTACAGCGAAATAAACGTCTAATTTTTTTAACGTGTCTTTAATAAGGGGTATCGGTGGCCGAGTGGGCTAGCGCACACCAACTCGGAGTACATGGAGAGAAAGCTCGCGCTGGAGAACCCAGTAATCCTGAGCTCAATCCCCAGCCCTGCCCGAAGAACACACTTCCAATGAAGTGAGTTCGGGGAGCACACTACGCTCGCTCCGGTAGACCGAGTGTGTAATCTCGATAGCAGTGTTCAAGGAGAAAAAATAATAGAAGAAATTAACGCTGCGTACAATTAGTTTTATTTTGATAGGAGTAATATTAGATGCGCACTTGTTTTCTATTGGCAGGAAAGTAGTGCATTATAGAAAAACAAGCGGCTAATCTAGTTTCAAGCCTTGCCCCTGCGCGACGGCCAGTAACGGCCAGGAGGCACCTGCAAGACTTCACCAGGGATGTTTCGTTGTGTCGGGTAGCGATTGGCCGAGTGGGCTCGCGCACACCAGCTCGGAGCACGCGGAGCGAAAGCTCGCGCTGCAGAACCCAGGAATCCTGGGTTCAATCCCTACTTCTGCTCGTATCGATCTATACTCCGTTTCACCTTATGTTGTACCGCAGACAAGGCTAGAAGCGCGAGCTCATAGCTTGGAAGCTACTCTTAACGCACGAGAGCTTGTGCCGCCGGGATGTGCCCTAGAGCAAGGAGCTCGCGCTTGTAGCCTTTCCTGTGGTACATCAGAAGGTGAAACAGAGTATAGATGAGCATCGTACCGGCGTGCGGATGTGTATCACTGGCTTGTAATGGCTGATCGTAATGATCAAATTGGATTTAAATTTGGATTAAAGCTCGTGACTTAGCGCAACAATGTGTGGTAACGAGTTTCTAATAAGACGACGAAGTTATTTATGAACAAATCCGTATGCACTGTAATATTTTGCGTGCCCATTACTTACCCATCGTTATTGCCATCATTTTGGAGTGACACTAAGTTTTCCCGTGTAGCACCAACACACTTGGAGTGTGTTCCGACGGGATGAAGTGCACTCGCTTGTAGTGACACTAAACTAGCCCGTCTGACAGGGGTATTAGGTGTATTAATGTAATAGTATTACTGTATGCAAAATAAGGTATATTTTGTTCTAAGGCAGCTCAAGCCCATAGGGAGATTAGTAGTTTAGTACCTTTGCCACACAGAAAAGTTAATATATTTTCATTCAGTGGCATAGGATTTAATAAGCTAGCGGTCTTGAGTAATTATACGAGCGCCGCAAGCGGATTTGTCGACCCCATAATGTCATTCAATCAAAATTACATTAATTTTGCCATCTGGCTGGGGTATGATGCAAGAATTCAGTGACTGCACGCGATAACGTCGCTTACATGATCGTAGGTGACACTTGTGTTGCCTTGTCAGCGTTGACTACGTCTACCTGATTTTTAAGTGATCTGTTTTGCTGTTTCCAATCACTGCGTGTCTCGCCATTTCGTCAAAGTATTTCTGTATAAAATATGCATTCTTACAACAATAATTTCGTGACTCAATGTTTTCGACTTAAAACAATCACATTTTTTATAGAAGTCTTATACGCATACCTCATGCCATTTCATACCGATTATTTAGCAGTGTAATATTTTGCTCGTGTCATAAAATGTTTTCTAGACCCATTGCTATGTGCATCTTTCATTTGATCTAATATGACACGCGTATGTGACTAGAAACGCGTTACGACGGTCGATCCACGCGCGATGACTTCGCTTCGACGCGCGCCCCTGATGGCCTTCCTTTGTTACGTCACAAGAAGAGCGCTTCGGCCTTCTTCTCTAGGAGGTGTTGGGGTATACCCCTCCTCCCTCCTCCTCACCTCCTCATCCTGTCTGTTACTCCTCCCTCGCAGCCCGTCAACGTCGCCTCACGAGGGTCATGTGACCTCACAAGGGCCATGTGACGTCACTGGGGTCAAGTGATCCCCGTGGCGTCACGTGACCCCTGTGAGGTCACGTGACGATGACGATGAGGTCATCGTCACCGTCATTGCGATGACGTCATCAGTGGCGTCACATGTTACGTCATCAGTGACGTCACGTGACGTCATCGTCATCGTCACTAATGACGTCACCGTCATCGTCACTAATGACATCATCCGTGATGGCGGCATCGTAACTGATGACGTCATCGGCATCGTCACTGATGACGTCATCACTAACGTCACAAGTAACGTCACGCGTCCCACAATGCACCGCGCGGTTACGCCGACGGCGACACCACTCAAGCCGGAAACTGGCGCCTAAGAGCTCCGCTCTAAAGTAATTTTGATGTGTCAGACTCAGTTTCTTTTTAGGGTGGACGAAATATAGAGATACAATCGGCGCTATTAGCCCCGTGCGCGACCGAAAGTGTCGCTGTGGTCGGCCTTCCACGATTGGCCGACCGCTGACTATGACGTCGGAAAGGGGATTTATCATCGACGGAAATAAGAGGAATGAAAGAACTTTAATTTTGACGGTGTTGGCAGTGTTCCTTTGAGAGCGCAATGATTTCAAGCTTCCACCATGCTAATAACAAACACCATCGAACTTGTTGTTTGCAAGGTAATGACGTCACAAGGGGGAACCACTGGAGGGCGCCACCACAACCTCTCGCCGCTAATACTTCCTTTCAATTCAAGTGCGAGCGAGGCCTATGCTACAAGCGCGAGCATGCGGCCCTCAACAGTGCTTGCACTGCATGAGCGCGCGTGCTTAGCAGGTCGCTGAACGCCCGGAGCTCAGTCTTGTAGCGGCTGCTACGCTCAGAGGTGAAATGAAACGGAGTATAGTGTGCTGTTTCGAAAGGAAGCAGACTACCTTTGAAATTGACATCCGGTAATGCCTTTATATGGAAATATTTTGTGCATTTTTTTCCAGTGCTGAATTATAAAAGCAAATATCACTAGTAGCACGTACATACTAGATAGTTATGAACATTTTACAGTCACCCAGACGAAAATGTTGGTAACTTACTCGATTTTCTTTAAAAATCATTCGAATAATAATGGTGCTAAAATGGCTTCGTACATGTATTTATGTACAGTGACCGGCACCGCTAGCGCGATCATGGCATCTCCACTTTTTCTGCGGCGGGGTTTACGGGCCAAAGCAATGGAGAGCATCTCGAAAACAAAGGGAGCCATTCAAAACTAGGCACTAACACTGGGTCAGTACCTATTTGTGCATATAGACGATCAAATTCAAGTAATGAGAGCGATTTGCAGTAAACAAAATTCTAAGGCAAATAGCTAGGCAGTGTGTTGCACACCTGGAACGATCTAGAGTCGCAAACCTTTAAGCCGGGGTCAAGTGCTCATGCATCATACAAAGGACTGGCTGGAAACACCAGTCACCGGAATATCTTTGGTTCAAAGGCCGCGTGCCAAGATTTCTCCTTGAATTCATTGCCATGCCGCATTAGAAGCACGGATCTCACGGTGCCTAGTGTTCGATTTTGTTTGGCACACTGTCTTTTGTATGAGGCATAGGCAGTGTGAACCCGGCCTTTGTGATACTCTGAGTTTCCTGACGCCAGACGCCTATGTTTACGACGCTTTCCGTCAGAGTTTCACCCGTATCGGGTGTACACTTGATAGTTGTTCCTTGAATGAAGCGATACTGCCGCTAATCAGACTGAAAACCCGGTTATCTTCCAGAGCATTCATACTTTCCAGCTCCTCTCCCTCGGCGCGCACAGGTGGCCGAGTTCCTTCTCGCCGGCCTCATTCCTCCTCTTCTACCCCTCTGGTCACATGACCTCCCAGTTAACCAATCAGCGTCGAGCACCTCACTTCCCCTCTCCCACCCGGCAGCCAGTCAGTGTCGAGCCTCGCGGCGACGCTTTTTTTCTGGGCTTTTCAAACTGCCGAACAACTAGCCAAATAATTTTTCAATGTAACATTCGTTTTATTCGCTAAACTGTTCATGTGTAGGTCAGGAGGGAAGCTAGTTCTAGCGTTCGGAACAGATATACGCATGCTCGAAAACTTGCAAAATAGGCTGAAAAAAGTCAGAAAACTCTTCTCGCCCAATACAACAGTTAAAAAAAGTACACCTTTTATTGTGCGCCAATCCTTCTACTGTTTTCTCTCGCAGAGTATTTCCCAGATTATAAGTATTAGTGTTATTGGTGGGTTGTTGCTAATTAAAGAAGCCTTACGTTCTTTTAGACTTGTATTCTTGCTTATATTCGTCACTTATCTTTACACACTTGCCGTGGACATAAGATTGGACCCGGAATAGCTGGGAAATTAGATATCGCTTACTCGTCATACAAATACTGTAACTGAAGCAGTTTCTCTTTTACACTCTTAATAAAGTTACCTCCTGTTCGCTGCGACAGAAGTAACAAAATATAATTCCTCTTATTTTCCGTCGAAGGGACAAAACGTGCGCGCCTTTTGCTTTAGGAATGCGCAGGAGCAGCATAAAATTTAACAGGTTGTTGTCTGCTTCAATTTAAAACCGGAAGTCCAACAGACACTAGCGCCAGATGAACCTTTAGCGTGCATTATAATAGGGAATTGTAGTAGACCGTTTTTCTCCTCCGCTACGGTATCTGTGAAGAAAACGCCGCAGCTCCCTCCGCATGCGCGCCGCCAACCATGTCTGCATTGTTCAAGGTCTTGTGGCGGATTACGGAGCGCTATCCGGGTGCTTAGCGGACTGCGGAAACGGTCTACTACAATTCCCCAATAACTCCACGGCGTCGGGCATTAGCGGCGAGACATAAGTACCAAAAAAGTTTACTTTGACTTGACAAAACAATAGAAGATAACAACATAGTTGTATCACGACATATAGAGGTGGCATCCTCGGTATACACCAGTGTTGTACACGTTCCTCAAAAAGAGGAACGGAAGGTCGTTCCTCGTTCCCTCAGATTTTTGGAACGCGTTCCCGTTACAAGTTCCATCTGAGAGAAAGGAACTCGTTCCCGTTACTGTTTAAAAAATGTAACGTATCGTTACTTATACGTTACATTTGTATTTTTGCTAATTACCATATTTAATTAGATCAAACGAAGTTTTCTTTTTTTTATCTATCCCATCAAATGGCAACATACAAATTTGAATGCCGTGATGGAAGGACACTAGGAGACAAAAAAAAAAAAAAAGAAAACCAAAGCTAAAGCCCCAAGGTTCTATTTGTTGATTTATTCATCTTTAAAAATCTCAGCGTTTAATCATATTCATGTTTGTGGTGGGCGATTTAGACAAGCCAAATGTACTGTTAGCCTGGAAATAGGAGCGGGGTCAATTTTATTATTCTTTATTGAAGTTTTACCCCACGTTGCACGAGCGGTTTACAACCTTCCACGTTTCAATCTAACAAAGTCCCTTGTTAGAACTTAACAAGAGTTGTTTTTCGATGTTGCTGTCCGCAAGACGAGCCCGCTTTTTTGTCAGCACTTCGTTCGCAACGCTAAACAACCTTTCCACCGAAGCACTTGAAGGCACTGCCGTGTTGTACTTGAGGAAAAGGCGGTGCAATCCCTCGAAGCTCTTCATCTGCGACAGCGGGTGGTCGACTGGCACCAGCAGGTACCGCGACAGTTCGTCTTGTGCTTCGGGCTGAAGGGTCTGTTGCCCGAATGAGAAAAAATCTTCTGGTGTTGAGGAGACGGCAACATCTGCCATGGCACCTGAGGTCACCGAAGCTAGCTCTGTCTTGAAGTAGTTGGACGCTTGGTCACGCATAGAACCATCTTCAATCCACCAGAGCTTGAACCTTGGAATTAAGCAACTGGAGATCACCAGCTCTCTTTTTCTTTTCAAGTGTCCAAACCTGTAATTCCGGACAATTAATTAGACGGGCAACATTTTGAAAAACTAATTCTGTTTCGCTTACCTCTTCTCAATGCCGGCGAGAACCGAATTTGCGAGGGGACCGCAATATGCAAGTCCTTTTATGGCCTCGTACTTTATTCGTTTTTCAAGGATGGCCAGGGTAGGAAGCAGATAACCGATGAACATGTGCTCCTGTCGCTCAAGAACGTCCAGCGCGCAGGAGAGAGGCTTCATGACCTTTTTCGTGATGAAAAGTGGAGGGATGCATTATTTCACAACTGAAGGAAAACATACAAAATACTAATAAAATACTAATATTAGCAAAGATGCAATATATTGCGACCAACATACTAATAAAATACTAATAATAGCAAAGACAGGCATATTGCGACCAACTACTTAGGCAATACACTTTCGGCTCGAAAACGGGATTTTTCGGCCCCAAAACCGCAAGTTCACGATCGAGTATTCCGGGGTGCTCCCATTTTCTTTTCAATGATCCCATGCAGTGACGACATGGTGCACGAAGTATTTCTGAAGTTCTAGGTCATATAAGGCACATATACGAGGGGCGTTCATAAAGTTCGTATTATCGGCACAAAAAATTAAAAAAAAAAACGGAACAAAACAGGCATCAACAAGAGCCGTGTCCCTCTAAATTCCGCACAGTATAAATATCGCATGCTATAGTAGCTCTGAACGCCGCTAGGGAGTCGAAACAAAAATAGCACCACCCGTCGGTGCCAAGCACATGCAGTGATCCATTTTTTTTTTTTTTTCGTTTGAAGGGAAGCAATGCCAAGGATATTAATTCCAATCTGGGAGCGTTGTTCGGGGACAACGCCCACGCTTATGACACTTTGGTTAAATGGCGCAGACGCTTCCAGTGTGGCCAGATAAGAGGAAAGCATTTCAAGGACGGCGACCAAGTGATTGCTGAAGTGGAGCGATTTCTGAACACTCAAAACGATGAGTTCTATAACAATGGCTTCCGGCATGTGGTACATCGCTGGAAAAAGTGGGTAACTTTTGGTGGTGAACAAGTCGAGAAAGTCTCAACTCCTACTCGACTTTGATCGCTGAATCTCTATTCCTTCCTGACAATAATACGAACTTTATGAACGCCCCTCGTATATGAATAAATGTTCCAGTTCATGAAACCCAATGCTTTATGACTATTGTGGGTTTAATGTTGACACCGTAATCTAAAAAAAAAAGAAGTGCCTCGCACCAAAAAAAAAAAAGAAATAGCAAGACATGTGCACTGGAGTTTCTACGTCATCTAGGTTGGTCGCGCGCGGGGCTCAGGTTATACTATTAGCGGCGAGATGTTTGGTGGCGCCCTCCTGTGGTTCCCCCTTGTGACGTCATTACCTTGCAAACAACAAGTTCGATGATGCTTGTTGTTAGCATGGTGGAAGCTTGAAATCATTGCACTCTCAAAGGAGCACTGCCAACACCGTCAAAATTAAAGTTCTTTCATTCCTCTTATTTCCGTCGATGATAAATCCCCTTTCCGACGTCATAGTCAGCTTTCGGCCAATCGTGGAAGGCCGACCACAGCGACGCTTCCGGTCGCGCACCGGGCTAATACTCTATTTCACCTTATGATGTACCGCAGGAAAGGCTACAAGCGCGAGCTCCTTGCTCTATACTTCGTTTCACCTTATCTGCGAGCGAAGCCAAAGCTAGAAGCGCGAGACCAGCGCTTTTTGCGTTTCTCTCCAGCTCGCGCGCTCGAGCAACGCCTGAACGCACGGAGCTTTCGTGCTCGCGCTTCCAGCTTTTCCTTTGCACGCACATAAGGTGAAACGAAGTGTAGGGCATATCTCGACGGCATAAGCTTTTGTGCACTAAAAGCCCTGTCACACTGAGGCAACACGACGACAACAGCAACACAACAGGTTGTCCAACAGTCGGGCAACTTGTTGCTCGCTCCCCATGTTGTCCGACAAACCTGTCACATCGCGGCAACAGCACGACAACATGGACGACGACTAAAATGTTGCCTCGGTATGACAGCTTTCGGCAACAAAAACAGCAGCAACTTGTGTTGGACAACGTGTGTTGCCCTGTTCGCTGGCTAAGCGAATTTCGGGCCGGCAACACGACAACATAGATAGCTTCGATGGTAGAGCTAGTCCCCTATCAATAACGTCTTACTCAAATAAAGGCTTGGAAAACGTTATTTAACAATAATTAGGGCTGGCGTGCAGCTAAAATATTTTCGATTAATGTTTTTGCTGCATAGTTACTGAAAGCGATTTTCGAAATGGTCACAGCTACGGTCGTGAACGTTCAGACTGGTTTTGAAATTAGAACTGCCGAGAAACCAGCTCACATTACTGATAGTAAAATAAAATGGCATGCCTACTCACCTGCTGAAGACGTATAATTAAAATAACCCAGAAAACCAAAGATTAAAAAATGAAGCATTAAAATGACCATTCTGATCATGATTGTTGATGCTTAGAACTTGTAAACAGAAGCTACCAGACACCTGATTTGTTTTCAAAATACCCAGGACGTTTTGGGGGAATGAAGCGATCACATAGCAGGCAGTAGGCAAGTAGACAGCGTTGAAAACTTTTTATTCCACCGATTGTTAGGAAGGCCGATTGTGTCGGTGTCGCAGTTTTGAAGCACTGTCAGTTCAGCTTAACACCACGCGACAAAAGACGCTTTGGGGTACTGCTGGTGCTAACTCAATTTTACAGTAGGCATAGGAATTGCATGAAAGAACCGGACAGAAACACTTCATACGGACGCGTAAATCCCGAAAATATATCAGCGATGTCACTTTCCTCGGTTAGGGCTATCTGCTTTGTCAGCGAATGAAGAACATTTCGATAAAATAAAGAGCGGAAAATACTCCCCGTGTTAAGATTTCTAATCACAGTCACTGGTTGACGTCGTCCCGTGGTAATTCCCGGCCCTTCGAACGCACTAGCACTTTGTAGAGTCACATTTCCAGCGATTCCGCGCCGCACACGAACGTAGGTAAACAATCAAGATGGCGGAGTGTTCCCTGTGTTGTCCTCGCCGTCAGCGCGGTGTGACAGGGTTGTCGGACAACAAATCGGGCAACACGGTTGCCGGGCGGCAGCAACATGTTGCCCGACTGTTGTTGTTGCCGCGATGTGACAGGGTCGCCGGCAACACGACTTTCCCGTGTTGCCGGATAGAGTTGTCCAACTGTTGCCTCAGTGTGGCAGGGCCTTTAGGGCAGCTGTCAACGCTATGAGCTCGCGCTTCTTGCCTTCGCTGCGGTACAACATAAGGTGAAACGGAGTATAGCGGTGCATCAGCGTTCGGATGAAAACTCGAGTTGGAAGATGCAATTAATGCAGATGCCTTGATATCTAAGTGAAGTTTCTCAGCGTCTATTTTTAGAGGTACTAAAGACAGGCAAGTACATGCTGCTATCCAAAGATAGCTGCATATGTAGGTTAGCCAGTGTATTTTAACATAAGTGATCAAAATAATAATAAATTGTAATACCAGCGATATGCTTTACTTGTCACACACGTTCCTCTGATATCAGTTATCAATGAAAGATGCGTCACTTACATTGCAGTATTCTTCCATAAACTTGTACTCTGCTGGGCGATTGAAAACCTGCAGTTTCAAGTTGCAGAGAAGCCGGTCCAGGTCCTTCCCTTCCTCGTGCAGCTTGAGGAGATGTTCCATGGCGTCGTGGAGGGAGTTCCATCTTGTTGTGTTCGGTCGTTGAAGATAGACGCCACAATGACTCTTGATTAAGTCAGCTGCGACGTTCGATTGTCCCTGCTTGCTCCACAGCGCTGCACACTTTCTAAACACGGATTTCGCGATTTGAGAGTACTCGGTGTCAAGCTCAGCAGCAGCGGCATCTGCAGTCGCCACCTAGTTCAATGTGTGTGCTGCACACCTAACGTGCGGAGGTAGTACACAGTCGAATTCGTCAGATACGTCAAGAATGTCTGTGAGTTCTGATGGTCGCGCCTCACTTTCGTCGTGCGTTTCGTTGGTCTCATTTTCGTCAAAAATCCTGAAATGTAAAAAAGAAAATAAAGAATAAGTTGAAGTCCGAATGCTAGTACAAAGTAAGGAGTAGCGTAACTTTTTATTATCAGGCGATCAGTTTTTAAAGATTTACCTGAATGCCTTTACGAAGTTCGACCCATTGCCCGTAACCACAGAGGTTACTTTGCACTGGATGTTGTACTCTTCAAACACCGAAGACAATACCTCCGCCAGCTTGTCGTACGTCGCGCGACCGATTACACGCCGGAATGCGAGCGCAGCTGTTTTTCTCTCAAGAGTGCATGGATTCAACCACAAGGCAACAACGCCAATGAAGCTCCTGTAACAATAGATCGATAGGCAAACAGATTATATACGTCATAAACTCACTCCAATAATGATAATACACTATGAAATAAAACACACCTATGAAAGCTTGACCAAAGATCGGCAGAAAGAGCGACGTGATCCACGCTGATCAATTCCAGCGAAAGCTTCTGCTTCATGCCTTCAAAGCGCCCGTCAATCCGATCGGTCAACATTCGCCGAGAGAGTTTTCCTGCCTGGAGCGAGACTTTCCACAAGATCTTTAAAGGCATTCTCTTCGACAATGGAGAATGCGTGCAGGCCCTCCACGACAAACGTCGTGACGAGTTGGTCCAGCTTCTGTTGAGAGACAGACCTCTTTCCGGAGAACTTCACGCGAGGCTGTTTTTTAGGCTCTTTAGCCGAGGATGTCTCCTCGCCAAGACGTTTCCGCCCCCCTCTTTTCATTAGGCTCTCATATTCCTCGAGCTTGTGAAGATGAGCTCTCTGAAAAAAACAGTAAGAAATGATGCTACCGGATAGCTGCTCTACTTATACAGGCTATTATTGAACCCCGGCCAATATAACGCACTGCACAAAAAAAAAGTTAATGATGTATTGTTTTTTGCGAAATGAGCTATTCATAAGGTTAAATAGCGCACGGGATCAGCAAGTTTCCATCAAACACAGCAGGGTTGCCATAAAAAAAAAACAAAAAAAAACGAAATCATTTTATTTTAGTAAAGTGTTAATCTCGTTATTTCGTGCAGACTTTCCGGTGCACGGATGTTCTGCTCCACTCTTCGGATCCCCTATATTTGAGTAGGTCTGGTGGTAAATACATGAATCGGTGACAATTGACATTATCCAGGAGAACCTGCTGCTTTAAAAGGAAAATGAAAGTCTGCACAGCCCAGGCAACACCCCTTTCGCAACAGCAACGTTAAAAACGTACTTACGCGTTTGAAAATCTAAAACTGGCGAAAACGACACGTAACATTAATACAAAATAACAAACCATTAACCTAGACACAGAATGCAGAACTCCCTAGACTTGCCGAGCATGAAAGAAAAATAAATGAAACTTACCTGGACATGTTTCTTTAAGTTGGCAGAGATGTCTTAGATGCTCCGATCGTCTTCCTTGACGGTGCACAAGTCAAGCATTGGTATGTTATGTTGCCATTGCCCTTGTCTTGGACAGGTTTGAACATTGTTGACAGCCATGGCCAGGGACAGTCCACTTGGACGTCGGCACTCATTGTGGCAGTTATATCACTTAACCACAGGAGACAGAAGGAGGTCCGCTGATGCACTCCCAAGAATGGGCGCCTTCGCCACAACTACCGGGCGCGTATAGTTGCGTCCTCAAGGAGTAAAACCATGGGGCGAATCCGGGATCCCTGACTGGCATTTTTCGAGGCACGTCACAAATGCGCGCTCGCCGACAGCTACCGCTGACCAACACACGTTCCCCCTGGTTTACGCGGTAAAGAGGGAGGGGAGGGGAGGACGGGGGGGGGTTCGAGCCATGGGTAAACGCGCGCCCGTGTTTCGCGCGTACATAGATGCCGCCTGCTACATAGAGATGCCGCCTCGAGAGATTTGCTTGCTGGCTTTACGCGGCCCAAGGCTTAGCGCTCCACCACGCGATGTTGGGGGTTGCATTGGACGCCAAACCTAACTGTTGTTTCCCGCCAAATATCGTCAGCCGCACCGCTCGTGTCACTTTGTAATGTGCCGCCAGAGAGTTCCGCCGCGTAGCGGCGTGAACGCGATTGGCCTTTTTTGAGGCATTTGAGAAATACGCGCCTTGCCGACAGCTATAGACATGCCACGGCGGGGTCTTCTTTTCTGACTAACACACGATCCAGAGATGCCGCCTCGAGAGATTTGGTTGCTGGCATGGCCAGACGCTTTTAGCGCTCCACCACGCGGTGCTGGGGTTTGTATTCGCCGCTAAACCTAACTGTTTACCGCCAAATGTCGTCGGCCGCACCGCTCGTGTCACCTTGTAATGTGCCGCCGCAGACTCTCGCCGCGGAGCGGCGTGAACGCGATTGGCCTTTTTTGAGGCACATTGCGCGCCCCGCCGACAGCTAGCCATGCTATGGCGGCGGCTTCTTTTCTGACTAACACACGATCCCCCTGGTTTAGGCGGTAGAGAGAGGAGAGGAGGCTCGCGGCATGGGTCAACGCGCGCCTGTGTTTCGAGCGCAGAAAGATACCGCCCCTTAGATGACCCTTTCGCGCTCGTCATAGCTCGCCTGCACCCGACTGTTACCAAGCGAGGACGCTGCAGCATAACGCCTAGAATAAGTAACAAAACGTTATCGCGATCCTGCTCTTAGTAAATATATTGTTTTTAAACTTCTTACTTCTAGAGTTTCATCCTTAGAAACAAAATAAAAATTACTCCACTGGACGAAAAGAAAAAAAGGAACGCCGTTCCTTTTTCCGTTCCCGTAAAAATGTAACGAGTTCCCGTTCCAGTTCCACCAATAAAAAATGGAACGGCGGCGTTCCTTCGTTCCTCATAAAAGGAACGCGTTCCAGGAACGCCGTTCCTTGGAACGCCGTTCCGTACAACACTGGTATACACTGACCCGGTGGTTAGGGGGGCACGAACAAATTCACAGATCCGAAATATTATTGAAGACCTCCGGTAGGGGTCCCCCATTGATATCACACGCCTTTGAGTCACGGCAGATAAACCAGGACTCCACACACTTTCTCGGATCTCATCGTGACCCGCGAGCCAAAGTCAAGGCATTGCTGAAGTCAAACACAACTTCCGTCGTCCAGCTGTGGTCGGCTCGCTTGGCGTTGCTTCTCCTGGCGTGCGTGGTCGTCGCCACGTCACTCTTGCTTGTGTTCCTTAAGGCTCATACGCAAATTCGCGTTTGAACGCGTTTGAGTGCGTTGCGTGGCCCTTGCGGCGAGGAGCGGCCGCTTGCGGTGCGACGCGCTACTACCCGCAACGCTCAGCCAAGCGACGCAAACGAGTAGAGACTCGCTCAACTTTCCGAAGCGTTGCGGTGCGTTCGAACACTCAGAAGCCAAGAGAGGAGGTGGAGGGCGACGGGTTCGCTCGTGCCACTCGGCCGACACGGCGAGACGTATCCGGTTCTCCGCTCGCAGTGCTTGCGTTTTCGTTTTGGGGAGCGGTGGGGACTGGTTTTCCAAGTCTGCGATGTTCAAGTTCGACAAAATGTCGGGGAAGCCAGCGGGATTGTCCCAAGATGGAAACCTTCGGCGCTGTTGCTGGGCGACACCATGTTGCCGTGGATTTCGCTTACTATTGGTGAGCCGCTAGCGACGATAGCGCGTTCTTATTGGCGCTTGACTGCGGTTGACTGCGTGTCAGCGCAAATGTGTGTGCACATCGCGACACTGTTAGCGCGAACACGACATCGGCGCATTTTCGCATTTTACTTCTATATAGTATTAGCGAGCACGAAATTTTATCGCTTACATTATAGATCGAAATGAGGTCTTTCCATTGCAATAATAACTTAGATGACATCCCTTGGTTTTAAAGAGTAAAACTGGAAAAACCGGCGATCGCTTGTTCGCGCTAACAGTGTCGCGCTCTGTACAAGCTTGGCGCAAGCGCTCTTCGCAACGCAACGCGTCCGCTTGCCGCTACGGAACGCACCGCGCTCAAACGCGAATGTGCGTATGGGCCTTTAGGTGCTTCTTCATCAGCCGGTTTCACCGAAAACGTGGCGCCGCAGTAAGAACCCTTCACATTGCATACCAACGCTGTCTCTGACTCAGCGGGGGAACGTCTTTCGGCCTTGAAATCATATTGGCCAAAGTAGAAGTTGCCCAACGGGGTCAAAGCTATTTTAATTGATTCCGATACACCTTGAACGCAAGGAATGCACAACAGTGACCTTTATCTTTCGCCCGTGTTCACCGTGCTCACCTGCGACCGTTTACGAGTGTCATATACAAACCTCCCAGGATAATCGCGCTTATGCAAGGAAGCACTGATCTTCCTTCTTTACTGGGACCGCAGGAGTTTATTCGACGACAACGCATCGCAACGTGAAAGTAGAGTCCGTACCTCTGTTCGCTTGTGCTCAGCCGAGTCGTTGGAATCAAAACAAAAAAAAAAAAAATCCCTGTCACAATGTTTGCGGAAAAGTTACGTCTCCAAGGTTATGTTGTCAGTACGACAACCAATTGACCCAAAAAAGCTCAACGCCTTCTCGCTCGGCTCCCCACGTAGACTGAATGACGGTATGAACTGCATGTAACGCCAGGTGAAAAACATACAAGTTTACTTTGTTCAAAATATACGAAAGTGTCTTTTACATAGCTACACCACATCTTCAACGGAAATTGCAGCGAGTTCATCAAAACAAACTCCATGTGCTGCATTAACAAATTAGCCACAGTGACAGATTCCGGGCTTCCAATAGGTCATCCCCTGATTTGATATTAAACAGCATTGTCAGATGTGAAGTACGTCTCGTTTAAGCAGTAACGTAACGCAATCACGATATCCTCTAGAAGCAGGGACGTGAGACTCGCAGACGTACAGTCATCTTGCAACCGCTTTTCGACGACCTCAACAGCAGTAATGTCAATAGGCACATTTGTAAACAATGACACAACATCAGATAGCACCATGATATCATCCCCCTCAAGCTGCTTCGAACGGACCGCTGTCGCAAATTCCCCAAAGGTAGAAACCGACAGTTCGCTCCCGTCGGTCGGCTTCCTAAGATTCCGCTAGAAAGTTTGATATGTCATAGGTATGTTATTCAATAAACGATGCCATCCGGAGGAGAGAGCAACCCTCATTCTGGATTTTGTGTAACTCTTAGAGCTTAGACGTAGACCCATCCGACAAAAACAAATGTCGCCGGTACGCAGTTCAATAGAGCTTTACTTTGGTTTTGAACGAGCTCAATGATCTACAAGGTGACTCTGGAACCTTGAACTAGAATCAAACTTTAATTTTCAGATGCGTTTTGTGTAAACTTGGCCCGGAGCAGAATTGTAAGCGCCTTCTCAGAACGCAAAGCACCCTCGCCCCAACTTGAACGCAGAGGAACGCGCGAAGTTGAGTGGTTTAAGGCAAATTTATTCCATCGTAATCTTTGCAGCTGATAAGGGCAAGCCAGTGCTTTGTTGGACCGGATCAACAATAGCAAGCAGATGTATAACATTTTAAATGGCCTGTTGCAATTTGTAAAATTAAACTTTGATTCGTGTGCAAGGTCCGAAAGCAAGCTTGCGGATTGTTTTCGCACGTTAAAAACCGTTGATGTCGTCGAAAAGCGGTTGCACGATGATTGTGCGCTGGCGAGTGGCACGTCGCGGCTTGTAGAGGATATGGTGATTGTGTTGCGGTGCTGCTTATATGAGACCTACTTCACGTTTGACAACGCTGTTTATCATCAAATAAAGGGATGCCCCATTGGGAGACCGGAATCTGCTACTGTGGCTACTTTGGTAACTCCGCACGTGGAGCTTGTTGTGATTAACTCACTGCAATTTTCTTTGAAGATGTAGTGTACTTATGTAGCCGACACTTTCGTAATTTTTAACAACTTAGTCTTGTATGTTTTTCACCTGGCGTTAATTGAAGTTCATACCGCCATTCAGTTCACTTGGAAAACCGGAAGGGTTGGTGTTCAGCCTTTTTCGGATATATTGGATTGTCAGGGTAACAATGGCGCCCTTGCGGCGGGAGTGTCCCTCAAGCTATATGGCAGTGAATTCTTGTTTTGCGTTTAGATTTCCTCGATTCGGCTAAGCACAAGCGGGCATTGGTACGGACTCTACTATCGCTTTGCGATGCGCTGTCTTCGAATGAACTCCTGAGGTCTCAGGAAGTAAGGGAGATCAGTGCTTTCCTGGATATGCGGAATTATCCTGACAGGTTTGTAAGTGACACTCGTAAAATCATGCAAAGGTGCACGGTGAACACGGGCGAAATAAACAGGCCTGTGCAGTAGATCCCTAATGTTCAAGGTGTATCAAACTTAATTAGAAGAGCTTTGAGCCCCTTGAGGGCATCCAAACGTTGTTTAAGCCAGTGTGTATATCGTCCAATGTGATTTCAAAGCCGAAAGACGCTACCCCCGCTGAGTCACAGATAGGGTTGGTTTTTGCGTCTCCAGCTCGCTGCTCGAACTCCCGCGGCGCAAACGGGAAGCGCACTAGCGAGGGTCCCTCGGTTCTCCTGCTCAGCTCGTGATCATGGCGCGCGAAATGTCATCATTAGCAAACAGTCTTCACTCTCCCAAGGTAGTGCTGCAGATGTTATTGAATCGTACATTATTAGAGAGTTTTAGCATTGCGTATAGATCCAAACGCGTGTGCTGTGTGAAACACGCAACACTGACGCACTAGCTCAGCTAGCTCGCTAGCTCGTACACTATTTACTAAAAGAATACTTTTTTACCGGTTTCCAACGACAACGAAACGGGAGCAGAATGACGGCGCTTAAAAACTGAATATATCAAACGTTCTTGATTTGGCAATAAAAACAAACAAAATTTGTTAATTTTTATCTTGGTGCATTCGGTACGGAAGGATTGGCGGCGACTTTGGAAGTGTTGCCGATTTTCAAAAATCTCAAATTTAATAGTAGTACCACAATTAATGTAAATTCACGTTGATTCCTTAGATTAGGTAGAATATTTTCATTGATATTACAATATTTTTTTATAACATGTTAACTAAAACGCAGCAATTCTGACGATAAGAATACGGACCTTTGATTGCCATATACTTGTTCGCGCGTTTGAAATTAGATCAGAAACGACAAATTATATTAGAGCCTCAGAAATTATGTCTTAAGATATCTTAACTGATATTAATAATAGTAAGAATTGCGCCAATATAGGCCTCTGATAAACGCCACGATCACAAAATTACGCTTATTAGCAATATAATAGTAGTCTTTCTAAAAAGGGCTCTTCGTTTTTAACAGATGAAAAACTCTGACATCTTTATCATAATAAACAAACAGTCAAACACTAGACGCAATAAAACGTCCTATGTACCACGCGTTGCTTCAAAATCACACACACACACTTCAAGTGTCTGACTCGGACTCCGTTATGATGGTAGACAGCAAACATAATGTACATATGAAACCGCGGTAGGCCTTTCACATGTACGTCATCGGGTGTACTGCGCTTTCATATGTACGTCACGTTCTTTTCTCGCCACGATATCGTCTCAAATGTTTACGTGTTCACGTGTTCAGTGTAACTTCGCAGCGTAGTGTACCTCATACCAACTATCCAAAATTAAAGCATTGCTAGTCAGACTTCATTTTTGGGATTTTGTAGCGAGACCCGTGTTTTTTTTTTTTTTTAAGTTATACGTTTTCTGAACATAAGTGAAACTCATCAGCCCTAGTAGTACTTTGTTAAAGTATGATTTTGTTATTCTTGTGCTGGGAATAATGCTAAAGCAAATAATCATCTAAATACAAAAAAAAAACATTTGAATACCCGGAGTTTCTTATTTCACATGGCAATTATCTAAGCGAGAAAAGGCAGCAAGAACACACAAATATCAGCACCGATTGTTAAACGAATACAATATTCTACGTTGCCTCCAAGGTGTATAAAGACCCTGTTTTTAAAGCTACACTGAACTCTACAAAATATTTAGAGGTGCGTCGATCGGAAACCTATGACACAAAATAAAGTTTCCGCGAACAACTTTTTTAGCTCAACAATGGCGCTGTGAGACACATTTGGAGTTCTAAAAGCATCCGAAATTAACGCCTATACTGACAATTTAAATCCAGAAAAGAGGTCAGTTTCAATTTCGTTCCAGAACTAAGAGGTGCGTCCTGGTGTAAATATTACACTAAACATCGTGTTTTTTTTCTGAATTAAAAGGTTAAGAGAGCTAATAACATGCGAGCTTCACGGTATGAGAAGGAATACCTTTCTGTCGCTCAGTGAAGCCAACACAGTAGACAGGCTCAGCAACTGGTATACCGGCACGCATCTTTATAGAATGGCGTTAGCTGCCATTCAATAAAGCGATTTGCGCCACCTATACTGAATTGAAGTCGGGAATACAAAGTGAAGTGTTCATACTCCAACGCGACCTACGCTGGGGACACCGGCAGATGAAGAAGAGCCTAAGGCACTCAACACAAACGTGGCGAAGGCCACGCGCGCCACGAGATGTAAATCCGAGCGGGTCGACCACAGGCGGGCGACGGGTCATGTGTTTGACTTTAACAATGCCCTTCCTTTGACGCGCGAGCCACGATGAGGTCGTGAAAGTTTGTGGAATCCTGCTTTATCCGCCGCGACTCAAAGCCGTGAGATGGCAATGGTTGCTAAAGTCCCTTCATGTTTCAAAAGTAGCGCAGCGCAGCACCGATCATGGCAGCACAGCGCAGCACCGATCTAGATTTCAGAGGCCGAGTTCTTTCCAGAAGTGTCGCGCGGCACGTGTCTCGAGCATTTGCACCACAAAGGAATGGCGCCACTTTTTGCAGGATAGAAGCACTTTAATGGGGGCCCCCTACGGCGCGCCTACAAAGGTCTTTTGCTTCGTTTCCCCGTAACCGCAGGGTCAATGTATACCGAAAATGCCACCCGTATAGGTAGCGACGCGCCTATGTTGTTAATTTTTGTGGTTACGTCTAGGGATGCCGCGAACTTTTTTCGAACCGGAGGTCTGATGATCGAATCAAGCGGTTCGAAAGATTCAAATTATTTCGAATTTACGAACTTTCCATATCGAGAAATTCGACGAAGTAGAATTTTCGAACTTGTTAAACTAAGAAGTTCGACGCTTTTTGAAATTGAGAACTTTGCACGTTCAGAAATGCAACGTTTTACGAACCTTCGACTTCTTACGCTAAAAGGTTTGATCCTTTTCGAACTTCCAAACTTCTTGAACTAAAAAGTTCGAAGATTTTCGAACTTCCGAACTTCCTACGCTAAGAAATTCGACAATTTTCGAACTTTCGAACTTATGTATCAAGAGAATTCGAAAAATTTCGAACTTTCTAATTCTGAGAAGTGACAAGTTCGACAAACTTCGGACATTTAGGGTAAAAGTTTGAACTTCGTCGAACTTCGAAAGACCGGCGGGCGGTTCCATTTGGATTGAAGCTGTGAGATACATTCGTAATTTTTTCTTCTCGCATTTTTACATCTGGTGCCGTATTCCTTGCGAAAGACTGCCGTTTATTTCAATGTTCTGGCAAGCTTAGTTTTAGAGAAATAAATTCGCGAAGGAGCGAGGAAGGACGACGGGTTTTTGACAATTGTCGTTTGCGCCATTTTGAAGCGCTATAGCCCAAGCTATTTATGGTAGAGATGTTACACTTTTAAAGAATGATCTATGTATAGCCTAGGTAAGTGTCTTCTTAAGATATGATTATTGTTTTTCAAGACGAGTTTCGAAGAAATGTCCAAACATGTATCTACGGGCAATTATGCGCAAAACTTGCTCATTTTTTTCGTCGAAATGTTTTGAGGTATCGCATTTAAATTAACACAACTGACAGTACATATCATTACCATATGCAGAATGCAAAATAACTTATTTATTGTATTTTGCACGTTGAGGAATAAATTAACTCATGGGGGAAGATTTCTAAAAGTTCAGCACGTCATAAAAAAAGCTATTTTTAGTTTTTATTTTTTATTTTAAGTTTTGGGACGTGTTTCTTTCAGTCTGTACACATTTTGGTAAACGAAACTTGTTTCAAAGTCTTGAGCCTGTGAATATGCAAGAATACAACAATTCCGGTGGCTTCTTGATAATTTCTTTTTTCTCCAGCTTTTCATTTCCGCATTTATTGTTATATTTATTTTTTATTTTTTTTATTTTTTTTATTAATGGCAGAGTTATCTAAGTCGAAAGTACGTAACTTTGAACTTCCGAATCACTAAGCATGTGACGAGTAGTTCCTTCTGACAACGAGTTTCTAACAATGACCATCTACGCGATGTTTTATGCAGTGAAGAGCGACAGTACCTATACATATGCATAAATATTTTCAGATGAAAATAATCTTGACCACGGCCTTTTTCCCCGTATTGTTTTCTTCAACAGTCCGAAATATCTGGAAGGGAGGAGGGGGGACTCAACAGCCCCCCCCCCCCCCCCCCCTTTCCATGGCCAAGAATCCGAGACATTCGCTTTAGTTCCATTTCGCGACGACACGTGGCGTCCAAACCCTAGCGGAATTGAAGCCCCTCTATCTGGGAAAAGTGGCACCTTTCATTGTTGTAAAAATGCTCGAGGCGCGTGCCGCGCGCCACTTATAGAAAGAACATTTAGTAAACATCAGAATTCTCTTCTGTAATGTGATACTATTCACCACATTTGGTGGGAGTTGATATCACGAGGGCGCCACAGTATTTGGTGCCCCAGTAGACTTCCGGTAGTGTATTTATTTATTCTTCAGGAATGCACAGCGATCGGATAAGAAGAGTTTCCTTCAGAGAAGCACTGCAAAGGCTGGGGCGCGCGAGCGTCTTGAGAGGCAGCTTGAGTCCCGCTCAGCTTGTGCGCTGGCTTTGGCAGTGCTTTCTTTCACCCAGTCTCAGCTGAGACGCTGGTTCTAGCAAGCCGGCCTGTACGTTTGTAAGAACATTAGTGCATTGCACAAAGTAGTGCAAATAACAAAAGGAGGCGAGACAAATGGAAAAGAAGAGGAAACCCGGAAGCGCGCAGGGGTCCGCCGTAGGGGGTGGTAGTGAGCTTGTTTGCAAACAAACATCGGTGAATACATACCGATCTATGCGTTCAAATGCGAAAGCATTATATTCCCGCGGGTGATGTTTTCTAGGAATGTTTCTACACGTACTAAAGTTTAGGACGACGTCCCAGAAATCGACGCCAAGTAAGGCGTCTAGGTTAACCTCTAGGACAACGTCGAGGACGTCGTCAAGGACGTCGTCTAGGACGACGCGGAGGATAACCTCAAGGACGACCCCAAGGGCGACGTCGAGAACGACGCCTAGATGAAAACGTCTAGGACGACGTCGAGAACGACGCCTAGAGGACGACGTCTAGGACGACATCGAGGACGACCTCAAGGACGACGCCTTGAGGACGACGTCTAGCACGACCTCAAAGTACCGGTTGACGACGTCAGACCTCACAGCGTAACGTTAGGCCTAACGTCAGGCCGGCGCATACTTGCGTCCCCCCCCCCCTCACGTTAAGCCTCTGCGCGTACCGGTTGACGACATTAGACCACAAAACGTGACGTTGGACCTAACGTTAGGCGGCCCTAACGTCAGGCCGGCGCAAACTTGCGTCCCCCCCCCCCCCCCCTCACGTTAAGCCTCTGCGCGTACCGGTTGACGACATTAGACCTCAAAACGTGACGTTGCACCTAACGTTAGGCCTAACGTCAGCCCAGCGCATACCCGCGCCTTCCCCCCCCCCCCCCCCCTTTTATCGCTGCGCCGCCAGCAGCTCGGCTGTCTCCTTGGCAACGACGACCCCGTTGCTATGGGGTCATATGACGCGACGCATCCAAAGGGAATTTAGGTCTCATTACACTCAACCAATGGTGTTTTTCGCCGACTTCACTCCAAGGGACAGTTAATGCTTTCACAATAATATATATTTAATCTGTTGAAATAATAAATATTTGCGAAATTATTTGAGCGGGAAATCCCCTGCTGGCCGAACCATGTTTTCACGCTATTGCAAGCCCCCGATTATTACGGAACTTTAGACCTCGATAACTCAACATTGAACGTGAATTTTAAAATGCTTTCCAGGAATCAATTAAAGCTAAGATTAATAAAAGAATCGTATTTGATTTCAAGTGACTCTGGCGCCAAGAGTTTCTTCATGGGAGGTGAATGGCATGGTTTCTTTTTAATGGGGGTCTCTGGGAACCCGTTCACTGATTCAGGAAGGAATATAATGGTCGTGTAGCATTGAATTTCTTAATATAGGCGGGCTATTAGGTCAATTTTATAATTTTCTGAGTGAAAAAGAATGTGTGGGTTTTTAACCAAATTACAAAATATAATTTTTCTTGCCCATTGAGTTAAGCTGGGGCGCTGACGTGACTGCCGAGAGATGGCGTAAGTTGTAAGCAGCGGAGTGTCCCGGATTTTTGGGGATGCCTCTCGTTTTTCCTCTTCCGACACCACTGGTATAATAGAACGCTCCTCGACCTCGAGTTGTGTCGGCTTCAGTGCTTTTTGCTCGGCGTTTCTTCCGTCCCGGAAAATAAACCTCCAAAGCAATTACAAACTAAAAAATTCTCAAGCTGCAGGCGAGCTGGTGTATGTTGATTATGGTGCAAAATCCTGAAACTGGGAATAAATTCGAAATGAAAAGTGTAAAAAGAAAGAAAAACGGTAACAGGACAACGTCTCAAACTCAGGTCACTTGAGTTTGAGACGTTGCAACCTGAGCTGAATTTGAGACGTTGTCCTGTACCCTATTTTCTGGCTTCTAAAGGCTGAACTCCATGGGACGAATATGCTGCGAATAACCAACGAAGTTTGCCTGGCGGCTTTTGCTCGGCGCGTGGAATCAACGCAGTGGCTGCTACTTCAAGCGCAAAGCGCGCGTGCCGTCGGGCGGCATTCGCCAGTTATTCGTCACATAATTCGTCCCATGGAGTTCAGCCTTTACACTTTTTCTTTAAAATTTCATTCCCAGTCTCAAGATTTTGCATCATGTACAAACTAAACTTACTATTGGCGACGTGCGCGATCGAAAGCATCGCTGTGATCGGCCTTCCACGATTGGCCGAATGCTGACTATGACGTCATAAAAGGATTAATCATCGACGGAAATAAGAGGAATGGAAGAACTTCAATTTCGACGGTGTTGGTAGTGTTGCTTTAAGAGCGCATTGATTTGAAGCTTCCACCATGCTCCTTACAGACACCATCGAGCTTGTTGTTCGCAAGGTAATGACGTCATGAAAGGGAACCATAGGAGGGCGCCACTGAAACATCTCGCCACTAATATGCCAGCGTCGCTCCGGTGGCGTTCAATCGGATTACTACCAGCGTGCAAGGGGGTAGGGAGGCAGTTAGCCAGATCGCTTCAAGGTGTTTCTGAGCCTCAACTACCTGCCTGCTCCTGGCCGTTTCGAACTGGATGAATATCGTTAAACAGTGCGTTCGTGTTATCGCAACTGCGTCATTAACATTAAAGACCCCCCCTTCACCCCCCCCCCCCCCCCCCCCGGGCTGCCGGTCACAATTACTGATCAATGGTGACACGTCACTCGGCACTGGCAAATATTCCAGCACATCCGGGACACTCGTCGTCTCATTTAATTGCCTGACCAACTTCGCGCAGTTTAAATGTCACACCCGAACTTTTCTAAGCCTAATTTTGTAAAACCAGTGAGGCGCGAAAACGTTATTTGAAAGTGAAACTGTGGAGGGACATGCAATCCGGACTTCGAACTTTGCGCACTTGGACTTGAAAAATAGTCGGAACCTTTGAAGTATTTTTATCCGAATTTAGCCATAAAAGAGAATCGAAACCTTCGAACTTTTCGAACTTTATGTAGAAAGAAAATCAAAATCTTCGAATTTTTCGACCTTCATATTCAAAGAAATTCGAAATCCTATATTTTTTTTTTTAACTTTAGATCCAAAGAAGATCAAAACATTCGAATCTCTCGAATTTCAAGTTAAGAAAGTTCGAAATCTTCGCATTTCTCGAACCTCAAGCAAAACGAATACTCGAAAAAATGAAGCCCGAAATTTTAGAAACCGTGAAAGCGTCGAAATTTTCGAATTTGAAACTCCACGGTGTTTGAAAGTTTTCAACTTTTCAAATTCGCACCTCGGTACGGTCGAAAATATCGAAATCGTTCGAACTCGACCTCAGTTCTGTTCGAAAATATCAAAATGTTTCGAATTCGAACCTAGAGTGGTTCGCGGCATCGCGGGTTACGTCAATCCAGTGCAAACTTCACTATGATTCCCCCCCCCCCCCCCCCCCCCGCTTTTAGAGTATATTTGCATTTACTCCTAGATACTCGTGCGAACCGACCGGACACAAAGATGAAGGCGTCCCGATTGCAGGCAAAGGTGTTTGAAGCCGTTATGAAAGTAACGGATTAATTTTTGGTCTAACGGTCACTTACTGTTTCAAACTGATAATTTTAATTGTAATTAATTACAATTTAGCATCGAGCAATAGTAAATGTGGTTCCTTAAGTCTCTAACACCATGTAAAAACTGCTAGTCCCCTGTATGCATTTGTCTCGCAAGTAGCCTGAAATCCGCCAATACCCGAGTCGTGTGCCTCGTGCGACCCTTGAAAGCAAATGGTGGCACTGCATTCAAATAAGCGCCATTTAGAAGCGAATGCCGGTGGAGCACTTGCTCGTTGGCACGTTGCTTGTGCGCTTACCCAACTACCGTTGGCAGCGCTTGTAAGAAACTCCATCCGCGAGTTTTTTCAAGGAGCTTTAGCCAATGCCAGCTAGGAGGTAAGGCCTGCACTTTTCCCCCTCAGACGTCATCACTTGGGGATCCAAGCAGCACCTTTAAAGGGATACCGAACCAAAGAATTTAGTGCCCATAATAAGTGGCGCACGTTCTTTCCACGAGCCAGCAGCCGCCGGTGTGCGCGATCACACGCAACGGTAATGACGTCAAAGACCACCATTCGCGCTTAAGAGGACAGTGAAATAAATGCCTGGGCTTCGGGCCAGAGGAGAATACAGACGGGCTTTTCATTTCTGCAAGTGAAAGCTACGTGCTTGTTGGACTAATTAATCGCTTACCTTTTACACCAGACACCACTGTGGAGATGAAAAACTTGTCTTTATTCTCCTTTGGCCCGAAGCCCATACATTTCACTGTCCTCTTAAAGGGGGACCAGCAGAAATATTTTTCAGCCTGGCGGAAAGTCCTCCTCGCCCTCTTTTTTAGGGGCGAAGCTCTTTAGGGGCTAGCCATGTCTGTATGTTTGTCCGCCGTCGGGTGCTCGTGCGCTCGTGCTCGTGAGCTCACGAGCAGGAGCACGAGCAGGAGCTCACGAGGAGCACGGACATATGGACATGGCTAGCCCGAAAGGAGCTCACGAGCAGGAGCTCACGAGCACCCGACGGCGGACAAACATACGGACATGGCCAGCCCCTAAGGAGCTTCGACCCCTAAAAAAGAGGGCGAGGAGGAGTTTCCGCCAGGCTGAAAAATATTTCTGCAAGTCCCCCTTTAAGGCCCGTTCACACTCTTGCGACCGAGTTCGACCGAGAGAGACCAGACCGGTTTTTAAGCCTCTTGCGATCTCTTAGGACCAACTCCGCTGCTGGTCCTAAGAGATCGCAAGAGGCTTAAAAACCGGTCTGGTCTCTCTCGGTCGAACACGGTCGCAAGAGTGTGAACGTGCCTTTAAGCGCGGATGGAGGTCTTTGACGTCATTTTTGTTGAGTGTGCTCGCGCACACCGGTGGCTGCTGGCTCGTGGAAAGAACGTGCGCCACTTATTATGGACACTAAATTCTTTGGTTCAGTATCTCTTTAAGCTCGCGTCAGCGTCGCTGCCAACGCGTTCTGCAGCGTCTCAAAACGAAAGCGACGCAAGCACGCGGCGACGCCAAGACGGACGTGTCGGTCGCTCTGTGGCGACTCTCGACGAGCTTCGGCGTATTGGCTGCTCAGGGCTAGTCGGAGACTGAAAACGGTGACATCATGAGCGGGCCTTGTCTTTTCTGCTGTATGGACAGGGGGACCGCCCATCGGGGCCCCCGGTGCAATGATGTTACATGCAAGCCACGCTTGTTTGGCATAAAAGCAAGCTCTGTAAACACCATTCTAGGATGTTTCCAAATCTACTGCCCCGCGGGAAATTTGACAAAGCAGCACGATTCTGTTTGTCGCTTTGGACAGCGACAAAACCGCGTACCAGACGTCCGAACGGTGAAGTGGGCACCGGTCAGATGGATTGGAATGGCACGTTTTATGTATAGCGCATTTACTCGACGTATCTTGAGATAACATTAGAAAAAAAAAGAACAAACAAACAATAAGTTTCTAAGGACATCTCGAACGCAACCGCTCGAAATACAAATTTGTGTTCCTAGCCTTATCTTTTTTACGCTTACTTCACGGCCATGGCTGTTTCGGTATCTTACTGATGTCTCCTACTACTCCGGAACAATAAAGCATTGCATGGCGAATGTATTCCCCTACTCCAAAACAAAGAATGAATGAAGATAGACGCAGCTGATTAAAAAGGAATATCAATTGAAAGAACCTTCTTGAAACCTCGTTGAGGTAACTGACATTTCGTTTCTGCTCGAAAATTTTAAGGCCTTGAAAGAGCCGAGCTCAGTTTGAACATAAGGCGCAAGGTTCAAAGGATAAATATGAAGTCTTACCAAAGCCAAGGGTCTAGCTAGCACCGGTCGTTCGGAAGATGGCCGAAAACTGAAGCCGTTCGATGCACAAGCTACTGCGTGCCAATGCGCGTGCCTACAAGCTATCAGAAGCTACCGCGTGTTAATGCGCGTGCCTACAAGCTATCAGGGGCCTACTCGGCTCGAGAGCGAACCGTGACGCCACCGTGCTGCCGAAATTGGAAACATGCGAAAGCGGGAATACCACCGTCGTCGTCTGCTACGGGCGCACGTTTAGAAGCAAGAATTTCTACGATGCAAGCCTGTTTCCCGCTGAGCTTGACCGTCCTCATCTAAGGTTTGATATTTTTGTTGTCGTTTTTAGTTACCAAAGATTGTATTCCATCGTATCATATGCGTAGAAATTCAGCGAAGCGATCATTATTAAGTCGGAAGCTTCCATAATTTTAGTGTGTATTTGTATACAGGAGCGGTCCCACACATTTTTGTTATCTCGCACAAACCATATCTTTAATAAAATATGGAATGTTGATTGGAGCTCTGGTGTGGCTCTAAAATTAACCCGACTGTATCGCTACCTTTTAATAGACTGATCGATCAATAAATCCGTTACTTTATTTGTCGACGGTATTTTTGCATGAAAGACGCTAAAACTACACATTGTTTTGGCTATTTTTACTATGTCATATATGGCATATTGCATTCCCATTTTAAGCTTCACGTTTGACGCCTACAAATACAAACACGGGAAGCCTTTTAAAGTGAAGTAATTTTTAAGTTATTATTTAAACAGTATAACCACCCTCGGTGACGATCACAAGCACGTTGAAGTGGTTTACCGTGCAGGCCTGTGTCATAAAAAAATAAAGACCTAAAAAATATTAAAGCATGCATTTTCTTCTCTTTGTTGACTTTCTCAGACACAAAATTTCAGCTAAACGAAAAAGAAATCACAAATAACGCATTACTTGAATAATCTGTAGGTTAATCGATTAACTGCCCAGTCCCGATGTATCTTAGGGGAGGGCAGAGGGCGATTGGAAGGTCTCGTGACGGTCGTTAGCCCTCATCAGTAAAAGAGTGTCGCTGAGGCGGATGCTGTCTGTGTCGTGGTGAGAGTTGTCTGTTGGAGTTGCAGAGTCTACTGTGTTTGAATAGATGATTATTTAGCCAGAAAGTTATACTATTAGCCTCTTGAGATCCGCGGCTCTCACCGAGAAAATTGAATGGGGTGAACCCCCCCTACCGAGAACATCATTTAAAGGGGCCCTGCAAAGACTTTTTTACTGGTTTTTAATTTGCACCGAACCTGAGCGCACTGAATGTAGTAACTTAGTGAAACTTTTCTTTTCTCGAAATTCGCTTTATTTTAAAAGTTATAGGCAAATTAAGACTACAAAAACAAGCAAAAAATAACCTCCCTCATGACGTCCTTGGTTGCATGAGTGGCCGTGAACTAGAGGAGGGGTAGTGGGCTCATCATGAGCGCTTACGGCTGCCGCACTCCGTGTAGACGGCGCGAGAGGGCGCCACTAAAGCATGTTTTGAATAGGCTGTATGCATCGTGCAGCCGGAGCGGCTCTCATTGCATTTTCTGCGCGATTAAAGACTAATTCGGCATGACACTTCATTGGCCACAAACGACAGCAAACACGGGGTAAAGATCAGTTTATAATGGGAGCCACTTCGCGCCCCCATACCGCGAGACGGCCAAACCCCAAGACAACGCTTCTCGCCTTAAGCCTTCGGAACGCTCGGAGCCGGTCGGATCATCCTGTCTATACGATCTCACCGCCGCCGCGTACATTCGGGACCTTTCCGTGTCGGCGCCTGATCCCACTACTCCTTTCTCGTATGCGCCGCCTTTTCCACCGCTTGGTGGCGGGTATGCCGACGGGTCATTTCTTGTTTCCGTACTTTATAAACTGCATTCGTTTCTTTTCTGATCTAAAATACTGAACAAAACTACTTTCATATATAATTGAAACGGTTCGCGCCACTTAAATTTTGTATTTCGACTAAAAAGAAGCTTTTAGCGGCTCTGACCAGTAGTAAGCCCAGGACCAAAGACGTCACCATTGGCGCGCTCTCGGTACCGCGGGTTGCCCTCGTCGGTGGAGGAGGTTTCCGCGTCGTCCGGGTAAAATATGACGCACTGATATTTAGTTACTCTCTCCGTGCCCGCTGGCTTGCCCGAACTTCAAGAGACGTGGAAACCGCAAAAAAGGTAGACGCTTAAATATGATTGCAGGGCCATTTAAAACCAGGAACGCTGCTGCATTGCTCGGTTACACTAGTTTGTCACACTCGGAGCAGATATATTAAAACAGTTTGTTTCACTTGTTTCCATTGTCCTTCCAACGCGCAGTTTGCGGATCTTAACTAGAAGAGGCGCCCTCTCCTGATAGGTAGGTAATAGATTTGTTCAGACTCAAGAAAACGTACCTACACCATGGCACAGTAAAGGGAAACGCTGGCTGCAGCGGAACTCAACTGCACGGTAATTTCCAGTAGAGTACTAACTTCTCCTCCAGCTAAATATTTATACTACTGCGAAAGCTAAAAGTAATAAAAAGAAACAAAAAAAAAAAACAACGTCGAACATCTGTTTTTACAGGCCACACTACCAGTACTATGTTATGCGGGTTGGACTTCATTGTTTTGTTGCATTAACACGCTGATAATCCGATACACCTATTTTTAAAAACAATAATATAAATAGGGAAGTTCAGCCGGAGACAAGCACCGTCGTGGTGATCCATGCTTCTCAACTTATGCCTAGCGCAGACTAGACATCCACACGTGCGATTATTTAAATAACCAACAAGCCAAACCAACAAAAATCACTTAATACGCCACAATAAAAAAAAATGCGGGTTTATTTTGACTAGCCAGAGATCTTTTGACGTGCAACCGAAGTCTCAGATTGGCCTCCGTCGGTTTGCGGGCACCTCGGCCGATATTTAAACCCGACAAATATAGATTCATGGGCCAGCGAGTTGGCTCAGAAACACTCTGACGATATATTGTGTTTTTTTTTTTTTTGTTTTAATAACACTGCCACTTAAGAGCCACTGAGGTGGTTTTTGAAACAAAATATAATCGAACCATTCCGACAAGCATAATTTGATTGCGAAAATGATTTTTGCAAGTGATAAAAACATTAATATGTTTTCGCATACGGGGTGGAATCTGAAATGGCAGACTGCATTTCATGGCGCCCATTTCATTTGGATCGCGTCGGGCATTTGTACCGACGCACAGTAGAACGCGCGCAAAGGTTGCTGTGCATGGTGCACCCGCAGCCTCGCGCTTGTTGTAAAAGGGGCGTTCATAAAGTTCGTATTATCGGCACAAAGAATTGAAAAAAAAAATGGAACAGAACAGGCATCAACATGAGCGCGCGTCCCTCTAGTTTCCGCACAGTACAAACATCGCATGCTATAGTAGCTCGGAACGCCGCTAGAGAGTCGAAACAAAAATGGCACCACCCATTGGTACCAAGCACATGCAGTGATCCGTTTTCTCCATTTCAAGGGAAGCAATGCCAAGGATATTCATTCCAATCCGGGAACGTTGTTCGGGGACAACGCCTCAGTTTATGACACTTTGGTTAAATGGCGGCTACGCTTCCAGTGTGGCCAAATAAGAGGAAAGCGTTTCAAGGACGGCGAAAATGTGATTGCTGAAGTGGAGCGATTCCTGAACCCTCAAAACGAGGAGTTCTATAACGATGGCCTCCGGCATGTGGTGCATCGCTAGAAAGAGTGATAATTTTTGATAGCGAATATGTAGAGAAAGTCTCAACTCCTACTCGAGTTTGAATGCTGAATCTCTATTCCTTCGTGACAATAATACGAAATTTATGAACGCCCCTCGTACTGACATCTCTGGCCCGCTCACTGCCGGCATCCAGGCAGCTGACACCCTGACATCTGGCGCTTTTTCTGTCTTTCCCGTGGCGTTCCAAGCGGCACACGACGGAAAATGCACATCAAGCTGTTCTTGAACGCGTGTCGCCATCTGTACCTTATATTAAGAAACTACAATTCGCCGTAACTGAATGGGAAAAGTTTGAGGTCTTACAACATTCTTAACGTGTAATGTCTCAATATGGAAGTTCTGGAAATTGTAATATCGAAGGATGCTTCATAATTTAATGTCTCGTTATTTTGATTAGTTGACGTGATTCCGTTTCTATAGCGCCATAAAATAATACAATTTTAAACTTTATTTTTTATTTTAAAATATACTTTATCTGTAAAGTTCGTTGCTTATTTTTTTTTTAATTTTTTACATCCAATTGAACGCTCACGTAAAATATCGTGGACGATGGGACGTTATAACTCGAGAAAAACTTTTTTTTTTCAATTTTATAGACTGTGGTCTATTAAAAGCTGAATGATTAACTAAAAACTTAACATAATCGTAATATCGAGACATTAAAATATCGTTGAAAGACAGCTCTTTAATTTGACATTAACTTTATAATTGTGAAATACATAGAAATAAAGTTATACGCCATCAAAAAAGCACCAAAACGTCAACCACGGTGGGGTTGCACCTTAAAGGGGCCATGAAACGAATTTTGGGCGGTGATAAATAATTTGAAATTAGGACTTAACTAATCGCATATCATTTAGTTTGCCAAAAGAAAGAGGGTAGAAAGTAAAAAGCCAGCTTTTCGGTACGAACATTTGTAAATATAGCGGACTATTTTGTACCTTCTTTCATCCGAAAGCTCTCCGCCTTTTCACTATAATACATCCGCGGTTCCCAAAGCGCGTCAGCGGTGCCAACCTGACGTCAGCTGAGCCGAGCTCACGTATTGGACACGAGGACTGCGTCACTCGGAGGTATGCGCTCGTCAGCAATAAATCCGCCGGCGAATATTCGGATTCGCGTTCGCGGCCACTGAGTGCCCTGACGGAACTTATCGTCGCTGGGGAATGACAAGTTCTATGGTGAGCATAAAAAGCACGGTGGAAGCTAGGAGTCATCGCACCGGTGCCGAAGAATGTCACGGCGGCGTGATTTCACAATTCGCATTTGAGTTGAGGATTAAAGCTAAGGAGGAAGAAGCAGGAAAATCGTTTCGTGACCCCTTTAAGGTGCAACTCCACCCTCTGTTAGTGTGACTCAGAAGCAACAGAAGGCGATGCGATCGCCTTCCAGACCTATACATCAATGCAAACAATCGTGTATGTTGGCGCTTCGATACAGTTTGGTATTTTCTCTCTTTCCTGAAATTGACACCCCTGGGCCGGTTTGCTCATCTTGCGGCTGCGGCCGCGGCTGCGGCCAAGAGGGATTTTTCTGTCACGTGACCAGCTCCTTGGGGACAAGGAAGTACCTAGCGTCCCAGCCTAATGGTGGAGAAATCCGTATCGCTTCAAGCATAAAAGCCTAATTTCGCTCGCAGAAACTGACTGACTTTTAACCGGAGTTCAATTGACCGGCCCTTTATACTGTAGGAGCGGCAGGTAAAGTTATGGCCAGGGAGGGAAACTATGAGCCAAAATAAAGAAAAAAACAATGCGAGATTATAGATTTACTGTAGGAGCGCCAGGTAACGTTAGGGCCAGAGAGGGTAAATATGAGCCAAAATGAAGAAAAAAACCACGCGAGATAAAAGCGGGGGCAGTGTATTTATATACCTCCGCCAGCGCCGGCGGCTCGCGCCTTCTGCTGTGGTCGATAGGTTAGAGCGCCGGTACTTGACGTCGCGGCGTGAAAGGCCCGGGTTCAAATCGCACCAGAAACTCTTTTTTTTGTTGTTCTTCTTGTATTTGACTCCACTCCCACTAAGACTGTAGACAAGGCCCTATGAGCTCTATGGAATCATTGGGCGGGTAGTTCTGACTCACCAGTTCGTTGTTCATGAACTCGGAAGAGCGCATACATGTCTCTGGCTTTCTTTACCAACTTCCGCCACACCTCCTGCATTTGCCGTACACTCCGCTTAAAGTGAACAATGTCTTCCCATGCCCGTCTCTTCGTTCGCCAGGTAACTGTGCTGCTGAATTTCTCTAGAATCTGTCGTTTCTGTTTTCCAACTGCTCTAATTATTTTCATTTGTTAATCCAAAGTCATTTTAGGTGTTTGCGTTAGAGAGATCGTTTGCAATGTCGACGCCTGATTCATTTTTGCATTCGGTTGTGACTGTCTGCTATTCTAACTAAAATTCAACAAGTAATGTGTTAATATTACAAAGCGATTGCCAAAGCAAAATGTAAAAAGTAAAAATTCACCTTTTATCACATTCCATGCAAGTAAAAGTATGATCTCTTTGATTTCGGTTTTACTACTTTCTCAGACGTTTGACTTGCTGCCTTGCCTGAAGGATTTCGTTCAATTAATGCATCCACAGCTGCTAATATCTTTTTTCTTTTTGCCTATTTCGTGGAAGATTTTTTTTTAATTGTTACAACTGCAGTTTTTATTAGTACTAAGGAGAGGTCTCCTGTTATTGAAAGGAGTCGCAGCAAGAGCGTTGTATATTTAAAAAACACATAAAATTATAGTTGCTGAGAAAAGGATGCTTGTTTCGACTCCGTTTGTGTGAAAGCAATACGATGCTGTTACCTTGGTTTCCTTTTAATGAACATTATGAAACGATTATATTAGCGCAACAATTATATATTATATTATATTATATTAGCGATGCAACAATTATAGTACTTTGCGCCAATACCGCTCAGATTGGGTCCCTGACGTTAATGACCTATAAAATATGCGTTCGTTTTTTAACCGTCGCAATAGAAGTCCCAGAAAAAAATTAAAGAAAACGAGCAGCGTTCACCCCCTCAACTCGCAGCCAGAACAAGCGGCTACGTGATCTGGAGCCGATTATATGCGCCAATGTTGATCATAGCCTCGCGCTGGGGCTGGCAAAGCACAGGACACGCACTGAGTTCCAAACATTGTTATGGCTCGGCTATTGTCGTTTTTTTTTTTTTTTTTTTTTATTTATTGCCTGTTTAACATTGGTGGCATACATAGTTATAAAGACAGACTAAAAAGTTAAAGCCATCAGCCTTCCTGGCTAATGTCACAGCTAGAAGTCTTTGATGGAGGACAAGTCCTCCAGAAGTGGCAGCCACTCAGGTTGAGGCTGCTGCGCCCTGTACAGCTCCTTAAGGAAACACATGTGTTCTACAAAATACTTATACACCGGCCGCACATCGATATCAGCATGACGTACCGCCATACGGCATCGCCATATACTGTGCAGTCCCATGAGCATGAACATATCATAAGGTACAGAAGCGGCTTCTACAGACAGGAACCGAATGCCATGGGACGTTAACGGGAGGTCTTTTTTTATAGTCCTTTGAAGGACGTCCCAAAAAAACACTGCGTCCCAGCAGTCCAGGAACACATGTTCAATGGTCTCTGGCTTTTTGCACAATAAGCAGTTTTCTGACCATGCTACTGGTATGCCCTTTTCAACTAACCAAGCTTTTACAGGTAGCGATCCGCTATGTAACTTAAAGAAAAAGGTTTTCGTGCATGCGGGAATTACCATTTTCTTGACTCGTTTTAGAACATCCTGCCCTGTGCCTGCACTGTACAGCGATCGATACAGGGGTGTGGGAAAAAGCAACTCGATCAGGTCCCTCGACAACCGCTTGCGTGAAACGACAGACAAATATTCTAATGAAAAACGAGTTGCCAAAAACCGATAGGCCCCAATAACTTCCTTCAAATAACCCTGGACACCAAAGCTGATTTCATCACTCGTCGCTACTATAAACTCGGGCAGCAGATTGCGCAGTCTTACCTGAATTACAGTGCGTAAAAAAGGGTCTCTCTGATCTCGAAGAAAAAGGAACCTGTTGACCAGCTGTCTAATAAACAAATGCGAAAGACCGAGACCGCCGGACTTGACTCGACGAAAGAGATTTGATCGACTTGATCTTTCCCACGCCGAGCACCAAATAAAAACTGCAAATACCCGATGCATGCGCTGAATATTGATCCGTGAACAATGCAAAACTTGCAAGACATACCACAGCTTGGCAGCGAAAAAAATGTTGCACACAGTTGCACGCGAAAAAATGGACAAGCACTTCCCTCCCCACTTCAGAGTCTTTGCACGAAGAGATTCAGTTTCATCGTGCCAGTACTGGTCGCTGGTGCGATAATGTTCCAAAGGCACTCCGAGATAACGCCCCGGCGTGAAGGACCATACAATGCCCTCAAACACAGTCGGCACGGAGGGCCAATTACCGTGCCAAAAACCGGTACACTTGTGCCAGTTTACCGCGCTACACGTGTGCTCACAAAAGCTTTTAGTTACCTCAACTGCTCTTCGAACACTTTCTTCGTCGACACAAAAAATAGCCACGTCATCTGCGTAAGACAGAATGCGCACTTCGGTAGCTTGCAGCCTAAACCCACGCACATGACTGTCATTGATAATGCTTAAGCAAAAAGGTTCAATAAAAATACAAAAAAGTAACGGCGAGAGTGGACAACCCTGTCTCACTGACGAAAAAAGCCTAATACGCTCACTGACACGTTTGTTGACAACAAGGCTGGTGGCACAGTTTTTATATGCCATCCGCACACCATCGCATAAAACGGAACCCAGATTCACATGCTTTAAAATAGAAAAAAGAATTTCGTGAGACACGCGGTCAAAAGCTTTCTCTAGATCGACCTGCAACAATGCCACCTTACGGTCCAAACTATCACAGCATTCTAAAATACTACGTGCAACATGAATGTTTGTAACAATACTTCTTCCCTTGATACCACACGTCTGGTGTGGGCCGACAATAATATCTATTACACTTTGTAACCTGTCAGCAAGAATTTTCATGAAAATCTTATAATCAACATTCGTCAAAGTTATTGGACGATAAGAACCAACGAGACGTAGTTTTTCGCGATCATCACTTTTCGGAATAAAAATGGTGTGCGTGTACAAAAAAGATGGAGGCAAACACTTCAAATCGTACGCTTCCCTGAACACTCCATACAAAAAAGGTGCAATTTGGTCTTTGAAGGCCTTGTAGAACTCCCCTCCTAAACCATCCGGACCGGGCGATTTTCCGACTTTTAAATTTTCGATCGCCTTTTCAATTTCCCCCAACATTATTGGCTGTTCTAACCTTTCCCTCACGTCGTCCTCTAGTTTCGGCATTAACGGCAAAAATTGTGTCTGAAACCGGTCTTTAATGGGGGCACGAAAACTAAAAAGCTTTTTATAGCAGTCTACGAACGCGCATTCGATTATTTCTTTATCGCTGGTTACAGTTCCGTGGTATAAAATTTCGCTGATCTCATTCTTACTGGCGTACGTCTTCTCTACCCCGAGGGCTCGTTTTGTTGGAATCTCGCCGAGTGATAACCGTTTTAATCGCGCGCGTACCATGGCCCCTTTGTACCGTTCCGTATCGAGAGCCTCAAGTTTCTTTTTCAAACTGACTATGTCATCAGCGAAAATGCCGGGCGTACGACATTCTTCCTGCAGCAACCTTTGTAGCAGTTGGCTTAACTCGTTTGTTTCTTTTTCTTTTTCGTGTTTCAATATGCTGGACCGTTCAAGTGCTCTCATTTTTAAATCTTGTTTAAATAATTCCCATTTTTCTCCGAAGCCTCCCACTTTTCTGCTAACGAAATCGTCGAGACTTTCACGCACTCCCTTTAGAAAAGGATCGTCTTCTAGAAGCTGTGTATTCAATTTCCATAAATTCCAGTTAAACTTTTTTGGAGATTCTCTAGGTGAACAGAGCATAAAAGAAACAAGGCAGTGGTCACTGAAAGGAACATGATCTACTGAATAAAACTTGCAGGCGCCGATGATTTCCAGAGAGACGTACGCTCTGTCCAGTCGCGCGTGACTCGCTCCTTGAAAGTGCGTGAACTGTAAGCAGCTCGCACTTGAAGCACAGTGGGCGACGTCTTCTAATTCGCCTAGCTGGACCAATTCCCTCAAGAAGACTGCGCTAGCATCCCTGTACCTTGCGCTGTTTGATCGGTCGCCTGGAGCGCAAACGCAATTGAAATCGCCTAGTAAAACGACAAGGCGGTCAGTCGTAACATACTGGCTAATGTTTTCGAAAAATACTAATCTATCTTCTACCTTATTTGGAGCATAAATGCATAATACGCGAAAATTGTAACTTGAAAACAAGAAATCACACACTATCAATCGTCCTGCCTCGCAGCTAATTACTCGTTCTACAGTTCCGATGGATTTTCTGAGAAACAAAAGGCAGCCCCCCGAAGTTCCAACAGCGTGACTGACACACACGTTGTACCTCGACTCGAAAAGGCGGACCATGCACTCCGTCTGGGCCTCGCTCTCAATTTTTGACTCTTGTACCGCGACAATATCGAGATCTTTTTCAACGAAAAGGCGGTTCAGCTGACATTGTTTGCGCCTTGCACTTAAACCTCGTACGTTCAGAGTGCCCACACGCAAGGACCTTTTGAGGATCATAAAAAATTAGAGGGAGGCCAGACGAAGGCTACTGGGCTTACAAAGGGGGCGTTGAAAGCCGGGATGAAAAAAAAAAAAAACTCACTTCGTCGGCTTGTGTTGCCGCGTTGGAGACACAGGCTGAGCCTTGTACCGTCCTATTTTCCCCTTTTCACCGTGCCATTCCCGTTCGAAGCGCCTCGGCAGATGTTCCCCGCTGACGGAGACTGTGTCGTCCAGCCGACGCTTTGTCGCCGTAGCGTCGACTTCCATGGACGTGGGGACCTCGTCTTGCATGGAGACTGCAGGATCTCGGTGCTTATCTGTTCCCTCGGGGTCGCTTGGAGTACTCTTTACTGTCTTGGGAATGGCGTCCTGGGTCTGCTCGGGAGTAGTCTTCAGGGACGGTTGTCCAGGAGGCGCTTCCGGTAACGCCTTGCTTAAAATCCCGTTGTCGATAGTTGCCTGGCTGGGCTCTAGCTGCACTGGCGGTGTTACCGGTGCTGCGGCCCGCTCGGTCTCGTCTTCGTCCATTATCAACTCGGACGTTTCCGGCCCGGTGTCGCTGCCAGTGACGCGGGCGTACGTCTTGACACAGTCTCTTTTTTCGTGCCCGAAACCTCGGCATTCAGAGCACCAGGGTGCCCTACAGTCGCGCCGAATGTGACCCGTCCTCCGGCAACGGAGGCAGATGGGCGAGCGCCCGGGGACCACCACAAGTACCGAGCCGCCAAAGAAACGGAGCTGGTGCGGCAACTTTTCCAGCGATACATCTTGGCGGAGGGTCAAGGTGACAGTCAGCGTCGTAGATTCAACGCCGACGAGCCCGTCCAGCTTCCAAACCTCCCGGACGACGTCCTTCACCTCGCCGTACGGCTCGAAGGCGCGACGGACGGTGTCGACGGGCACGTCGAAGGTAACCCAGTGAAGTTTCACCTTGATATCCCGCCGGTATGGGTCGATCACTAGGCAGCGCCGACCCTTGACCTCAAGTTCGCCGGCGTGAAGCAGCTTGCTCTTGGCCTCCGAGTTCTTCATCTTGGCGAGCCAGACATGCCCCATCTGATACGCCCCCAAACCGGCCAAGTCTTGTAGCACCCCCACCTGGTTTAAAGGAGGCACAAAATCTTCTGCCCTGTAAGGCCGTCCACCGGTGTCACAATGCAGCACTACGCTGTTCTTCATTATTTCTCCTGTTGGCAGCGTCGGCAAAATAACAGAGTCATCCCGGGCGGCGTTGCCCTTATCCGAATCACCCCGGCCAAGGCCGGTTGTTATCGCCGCTCCTGACGAGCGATCCATCGCACGTCCGCTCTGCTCGGCAGCCGGAAGTGGACTCCTCGGCTATTGTCGTCGTTGCAGCGATTGGACACGGGCCACTACCCAAATGCTTCTCGAGCTAGTCATTATCACGAGCCCAAATCGAGTGCCCACGCACCGCTCGAGTCCAATCAATGAACCGAATTCAAATATCGTCATTGGGGTGTACTGCGATCCCTAAGTTACGTCATCAAATTTTGCAATGGAGAGATTAAATGAAAATCATCGCTTTTGTCCTTGAAATTACGCCGCAACAAAGAATTTTCTTGGCCAGTGGCGTTGCGTGCGAGTATCCTTGAGTCCCACTAGTGCCAGTCAGCTCGAGCAAAGTGAAAAACATTCCAATTGAATATCGTTGCACCGCTCCTTTAATCTTTCTTTTTTTGAATTAAAACTTGTGTTTGGGCGAGTTGGTTCATACTGATTTAAAAGGTTAAAAAGCGCGAACAAAACAAGGACAATATAGACACAAAGACGACAGGACGGGCGCTAACTCACAACTGATTTTATTAGAAAAAACACTGTCACTTTTATACACAAGATCATATGCCACACCAACACTGCAACGATAGGGCACGTGAGCATAATCTTTCTGTGCGCAACAACGCGGTTGGACACCTGGCCGACCACTGCAGGCGATGTGCTGACTGTAAGCCTCTTTTGGCTGCAACAAAGTTTTTAAAGAAATCAAAAGATAAAACCGAGAGAGAGATTATAGAGGCGTTTTATATCAAAAGGAACGATGACAACTGCATAAGCATGCCTTCCCTCTTTTTGCTCCAGAGAGAAGTAATGTTTCTAGATGGCTTCTTGTGAGAGTGGTGATTGGTTGCAGTGTTGGTGTGGCATATGATCTTGTGTATAAAAGTGACAGTGTTTTTTCTAATAAAATCAGTTGTGAGTTAGCGCCCGTCCTGTCGTCTTTGTGTCTATATTGTCCTTGTTTTGTTCGCGCTTTTTAACCTTTTAAATTTCTTTTTTTTTTTTTTCTTCCCGGTGTTTCGATTGAACAGGTGGGACTAACAGTAAAAACAGTGTAAGGCGCAGTAGCGCAAGTGGATGATTCGTAAAAAAACGATCACAGTTAAAAAGTGATACGCGCGTGAAATACACGCACAAAAAAAAAGAGTGCCTAGCGCGATTTGAACCCGGAACTTTCGCGCCGCGATGATAAGTGCCGGCGCTCCAACCTCTCTACCACACCAGAGGACGCGAGGCGCCGGCACTGGCGGAGGTATATAAATATACTACCACCGCTATAATCTCGCATGGTTTTTTTGTTATTTTGTTCATATTTACCCTCCCTGGCCGTAACTTTACCCGCCGCTCCTACAGTATAAAAGGACGATCAATTGGACTCCAGTTGAAAGTCCCTGCATCCAGTTTCTGCGGGCAAAATTAGGCTTTTGTGCTTGAAGCGACACGGATTTCTCCCCCATTAGGCAGGGACGCTAGGTACTTCCTTGTCCCCATGGAGCTGGTCACGTGACAGAAAAATCCCTCTTGGCCGCAGCCGCGGCCGTGGCCGCAAGATCAGCAAACCGGCCGTGGTCGATTGCTTGTTGTTCTCTGCGCGAGCTTTCTGTGGAACGCGCACGGCTGCGCCAGTTCACGTGCCAGAAAGCCAGTCGCCTAAAGGCTGAACTCCATGGAACAAATTAAGGCTGAACTCCATGGGACGAATGTGCTGCGAATAACCGACGAATTTTGCCCGGCGGCTTTTGCTCTGCGCGTGGAATCAACACAGTGGCTACTACGTCGCGCGCAAAGCGAGCGTGCTGTCGGGCGGCGTTCGCCAGTTATTCGTCACATAATTCGTTCCATGGAGTTCAACCTTTATGCGACGAATAACTGGCGAACGCCGCTCGACGGCATGCTCGTTTTGCGCGCGACGTAGCAGCCATTGTGTTGATTCCACGTGCAGAGCAAAAGCCGCCGGCCAAAATTCGTCGGTTATTCGCAGCATATTCGCCCCATGCAGTTCAGCCTTTACTTCCGAGCTCACCCCATGCACGCCAAAATCACTGACGCGTGTACAAATATGAGATTGAGTGTGTGTAACTAATACACAGGGGATTTCGGAGGACAATTACACATATTTCAATATGATAAAATTTATATGACGGACGGGCTCTTTTGTCGTTCACGTGTTTGGCTCTTTGTGGATTTCCAGAAAAACGTGATTCATTGACAGACGCGGGTTTCAAAAATATTAGCTTAAGTAATTAAATACCACAGAAATCAAAACCAGACTTATTCCCGTTACTTAAAAAATGCAATGGATTTCAATTACAAACTACCGAGCTTCACATGTAATTTATTACTGTTACAATTTACGTTCGCTTAAAAGTAACTGACTATTTTTACTCGTTACGTTAAAAAGTACTTCCACGTTACAATTTTGATGATTTAAAAATGTTCTGCAACACTGCCATCTATTTCTCATACGTCCACATCCTTGTAAAAATATATTATTGTATCTAAGAGAAAGAATGTAGGTGTACTTTGTTCACCTCTAAGTTGACAAGGCAGCTAAAGCTGCAACCACCTCGCCGTCCCGCTAATTTAGGGCGAGAGGAAATAATCCCTGGAATTCTACAGGCAAAGCTAGCGGTGCGCATGCTCAGTAGCAGCGTCTACCTACGCTAGGAGATCAAGAACACAACGCCTACTTGGCGTTGTCTTCTTTATCTTTGTGTTTCGCATACTTCAATGTGCCTTGCTTGTTTTTTCTAGTGGTTCTAGTAACCGGTCATACGGAAAAATTACGTTTTCTTTTCAGTTATTTTCGTCTTCACGATGTTTTCCCTTTTGTTGATTTTTTTCTATCTTTATGCTGCTGTATTGCCTGCTTATATCGCTCCAATCTCTCTATTATGTTCTTATTTTATATAGAGTAGCGAGCGAAAGTAATCTGTTACTAATATTTGCAACAAAAATGGATTGCAAATTACTGCCGCAAATGGAGTAACGTGGCAATTACACAATTACTCGAAAAACTAATGGATAAGAAGTAATCCGGTACCTAGTTGTAACGGATTACTTCTTAAGTCTGACTAAAACAAATAAAACATTTTTTTTGGTCATGTGTCTCGTTTAGGCAACTTGATTTTTATTTTGAACAAACTCATATGAGATTCGAAAACAAGAAATGACACTAAGGTGTAGATACTGAGTTTTGTAAATCCAAAGTACGACTAATGTGGGAGTCTTACGCTTAATAAAGTAATGACAAGAATTAATTTTAGTACCAGTAAAGTGGTAAATTCAGTGACTGGCCAGGCACAGATTATGGGTCTGTGCATACCTTTTGCACACAGTTTAAGCAATGTTACAGTCTTGATTTGGTAATTTTTTCGCGCAAGCAGTGATGTGCAAAAATTAAAATATGCAAAGGGTCGAGGGTGACGTTTTATAAAATGTGGTGCAAGTGCGCACATCGCACGCTGATTAGAACTGAAACAGCGCTACATTTTACAATAGATTTGAGCCTATCGAAAGATAAGGGTGTATCGAAAACTAAAGTTTTAACACATATACTGCTCAGGCGCCGTAATATTGAATTGCTCACACTTTAAGAAATAGCTGCGCGTCTACTTACCCGCCGAACACTCGAAGAGCCAATCTCTGCAATCTGCGAAGTCAGCTAAGCGAATGATGAGTCGGAGCATCTGTTTAGACCTCAAAATTGAATCTGCGTTGTGGCATCACGCAATGCAAGTGGAAGCATGACGCTTTACATTGAGTAATGCCTCAGCGGAGTCTTTATTTTTAGGTCTAAACGGATGTTCCGCCGCATCTTTCGCTGAGCTGATTTCGTAGATCGCAGAGATTGGCGTTTTGAGTGTTCTGCAGTTAAGTAGACGCGCAGGCAATTCTTAGAGAGCATGTTACTTCATTACTTTTAAATTTGGTCCTTATTACAACAGAAAAAAGGACATATATAACTCTGAGTTGATAGAAAAACTCCACCTGCTGAAAGCTACAAATCATCTTGGCGTCGATTATGAGTATTCACTGCATGCCAAGGGCCGTGTGCTGACAACGAGATTTTTCCACGCGTCATTTCACACAATCAGTTTTTCTTGAAAAACTACACTGTTTACCCACGCAAGCGACCACATGTGAAGTTTAGAATATTCTGTCTTGATTGTGGCACATGTGACAAGCAACATAGGTGTTTTTGCAATTCGCGAAATATAATTGTTCCTGGGTGACCTTGGCCTCTAATAATGTAACATACAAAAGAGCACGAGCTAAATCGAAGCTTGAAGCGAAAGCAATAATGATAAGCAAGTGTGTAGTCACGTGAAAACTGAAGAATGGCACATATGCAAAAGGTAAGCTTTATACACGAAGTACTTTACCAGTAAAGTATTTCGTTTTACCGTGCGAGCGAAGCGGAACCTACAAGCGGGAGCATGCTGCCCTGAATTACTTTTCGAGTGAACAAGCTCACGTGCTCGGTAGAGCTGTTCAATGCATGGAGCACGGTTTTTACGTTTCGGTACCCTCAGACCTAAATTCATTTAGGCGTGAAGTGCTATCGCATTTAAAAGGGAATTGTAATCAATCAAATATTTTCCTTTTTTTTTTTTTAGTAAGTGCACCCATGTGTTATTGTTCGTTTGTTTTTTGTCTTTTGCGTTAACGTGCCATTTTCTTATTTATATAATATTTTCCCACAAGTCCGACAACGATACCCTGTTTCATCATAAGTAAGAACCGCATAATCAAAGGTGTAGAAAAAAAAAAAAAACGCGAACACGCGAACACACAATAAAAATGATATGCCACAGTGTATTCAAAATTAGTCGTAAATTTAACAGACAACACGAATTTCGTACGGTGACATTGTTACCCGTTGTATACCACAAATTTATCCAGCGCACTACAAGCGTTAGCTCGGAGACCTTAGATCGCGCGGTAGTGATACCCGACCGCACGCCGGTACGATCTACGATCCAGATGGGCGATTGAACCCAGAGTCCCTGCAGGCATACTGCAGGTGTTGATTGTAAAACGTTTCTTTTTCGAAAAGAGCGTGGCGCTAAGAGATCGCGTTAAGTGGTCGAGAGTACATTGGCCTCGACGACATTGTGAGCCCACTCCGCCACCAGAACATAGGTTCTGAAGTCAAAGCTAATCAGCACGGCCTGCCCCCGCTCGAAAGAAGGATTTGTAGGTAGGTCACACGGGGGTGGTCATATTTTGCAATCCCATAGGATATGGTCGTAGCTGGTTCTGCAGCGTAAGCTCCGTGCTTTGAATGGAGCTCGCGCTCCCGCCATTCTCCACGTGCTGTGATCTGCGGTGCGCCGACTTAAGGCCGGTTCCCACATGCAGCGGAGCGCTAATGTAGCGCTTCTCACGTGTCGTCAGCAACTTATCGTCTGCCATGAGCAACAGTTTTGACGGTGCGATGCAATGCTGGTGAACGCTCCCTTCAGCACGCGCTTAGCGCGAGGTAAGCGCTAGGCTCGTAGCGCTCCGCTACATGTGTGAACAGGCCTATAGGGGGTATTCACTGGCCGCAATATTTGAGGTCACTGTTTAGAGCGCATGCTGAGTACGAGCTCGCATTAATAGGCTGCCAAGACCGGCAATCTTGATGGTGCGGGGTGCACGTTGCAAAATAACTGTGAAAGCTCGCCACCAGCACGTGCACAGCATTAGCGCACACAGATATGGCCGCCAGTGAATACACCCTATACTCGGCCAATGATCCCCCACCGCACTTGGTATAGCCTATACTTCGTCTCACCTTAGTATGGACTATTGTTAGCCGCGCGTGCTAAAAGCGCGAGCTAGTCGCTTTGAATGAAGCCGTGGCGGCTGCACGAGCGCTCGTGCAGCAAGTGCTCTAGTCAAGGCAGTCAAGGCTGGCCGCTCGCGCTAGCACAGCCTTCACGGTTAGTCCATGCTAGGGTGAGACGAAGTATAGGGTGCCTCAATGTCCTTCTGTTTAGGGTGATGCCGCCCTTTGTAGTACCCGATGCCGACAGCACGCGTTCGCGGGGAAAATACAAAGAAATCGACGAAAACAAAATGTCGCCATAGCACAGTCAGCGCCACAAACGCGTGCAGGGACACGCTCTTTCACGCGCTTCTGAACAAAAAATAAAAATAAAAGTGTGGGACAAAATGGCCAGATGTCTCCACCCTAAGCAAAGCGCACATGAAGGCACCCTAGTATAGCCTATACTTCGTCTTACCTTCCCATGGACTATTGTTAGCCACGCGTGCTAAACGCTCGAGCTAGTTGCTTTGTATGAAGCCTCGGCGACTGTACGAGCGCTCGTGCAGCGAGTGTTCTAGTCAAGGCAGTTAAAGCTAGGGTGCCTTCATGTGCGCTTTGCTTGGGGTGATGACATCTGGCCATTTTGTTTCGAACGCTTATTTTTATTTTTTGTTCTGAAGCGCGTGAAAGGGCGTGTCCCTGCACGCGCTCGTGGCGCTGACTGTGCTACGGCGACATTTTGTTTCCTGCGATTTCTTCGTATCATCCCTCTGAGCGCGTGCTGTCGGCATCGGGAACTACAAACGATGGCATCACCCTAACCAGAAGGGCATTGAGGCACCCTAGTTAAAGCTAGCCGCTCGCGCTTGCATAACCTTCGCAGTTAGTCCACGTTAAAGGGATACTGAATCAAAGAATTTAGTGTCCATAATAAGTGGCGCACGTTCGTTCCACGAGCCAGCAGCCGCCGGTGTGCGCGAGCACACGCAACAAAAATGACGTCAAAGACCTCCATTCGCGTTTAAGAGGACAATGAAATGCATGATCTTCGGGCCAAAGGAGAATAAAGGCAGGCTTTACATCTCTACAAGTTAAAGCTACATGCTTGTTAGACCAATTAGTCGCTTACCTTTCACACCAGGCACCACTGTGTAGATGAAAAACTTGTCTTTATTCTCCTTTGGCCCGAGCCCATACATTTCACTGTCATCTTAACCGCGAATGGAGGCCTTTGACGTCATTTTCGTTGCGTCTGCTCGCGCACACCGGCGGCTGCTAGCTCGTGGAAAGAACGTGCGCCACTTATTATGGACACTAAATTCCTTGATTCAGTATCCCTTTAAGGTGAGATGAAGTATAGTGCCACAAAATAAGCTACGCTTCAGAGTAACGACACTCTGCCATATTTTGTCTTAAAGTCATGGTTGCCAGCTTTCTGAAGCTTTATCTGAGATCACAGCAAACGCTTTTCCGCCTTCCACAAATGTTTAAACAATTCGCGAAAGAGCAAATCAATATTACATTACCTTCCTTACACCGAATTTAATGCTGAGGATATCGCGCATTTGAATCACGACGATCGGCAGTTCCGTCTGCTCTGTATACGAACCAAAATGGCGGCGCCAACAACAATGTCGGGGAAAGGAGTGTGAAATATCTAAGGGCAGCTAATTTAGTGACTCCAGTTTAGCCTACAGCCACTGAATGAGATACGCTTAGAGTATCGGCACTGTTTTCCCCGATATTGTTTTAGCGCCGCCATCTTCGTGCTTAGTACAAAGCAGACTCAACTGCTGATCGTCATGGTTTAAAAGTGCGACTTCCCCAGCAGCAGTTTCGGTGTTGGGAAGCACATGTAATATATTGCTTTGCTTTGTCGCGAACTGTTTAAACATTTGTGGAGGACGGAAAAGCGTTTCCTGTGATTTCAGATGCAGCTTCAGATATCTGACAACCATGAATTGAAACACCAATATCCGTAAGTGTAATTACTCTGCAGCGCAGCACATTTAGTGGCTCTAATTTAGTTTAACTCTAGTTTAGCTCGACCGCACGGGCACAGAAAGAAAACAAACTGCATGACATCGCGCTCTTGGGGTTACTTCAGTGGCTTCATCAGCTCGTAGCGTTGGCTGCGCTTTGATATAAGGTAACTCGAAGTAAATATCTAGAGTTTAGGTTTTTACGAGCCAACCCAACGAAAGTCATCTAACACGCCTCAACCAAAAAAAAAAAAAAATTCGCGGGTTTGATTTTGATTAGTTCTAGATCTTTTGATGAGCAACTGAAATCTCAGATTGACCTACGTCAAATTCTGGGCACTTCTGTCAGTATTCATACTTGAGAAAAAGGGATTCATAGGCCAGCGTGTTGGCTCAAAGCCACAGAGACATTTTAATGTTTTGCGTTTTGTTTTAATATGATCGCCAAGTAAAAGCCACAAAGGTGGTTGTGAAACAAAACATGGCTGAATCATTCCGACAAGCACAGTTCGATTGCGAAATTGATTTCTGCTAATTCGTAAAAAAAGACACAAAAAAACATTCAATTGTTTTTGCATACATGACGGAATCCTGACTGGTGGAATCGCTTTCATAGCACCCATTTCATTTGGATCGCGTTGGGCGCACCCTAAAAAAGGCCGTGCGTTTACTTTCCCGCGCAACACTCGGAGGTTAAACACCGTAACTTACGGAGGCAGCTCGGCGAATGACGATGCCGAAACGTACGTTTAGACCAAAAACCGCAGTCTGAGTTTTAACATTAAGTAATGCAAGCGTGACGTTTTGGATTGCTTAATGTCACAACTCACACTGCGTTTTCTGGTCTAAACATATGTTTTGGCATCTTCATTCGCTGAGCTGCCGCCGTAAGTTGCGCTGATTGGCTCTCCGAGTGTTGTACAGGAAAGTAGATGCACGGGCTTTTTTAGAGTACATGTGTACGGACGCACAGTAGAACACGCGCAAAAGCAGCTGTGGTGCTCCCGCAGCCTCGCGCTTGTTGTTCTCGCATCTCTGGCTCACTCCCTGCGGGTATCCAGGCATCTGACACCCTGACATCTGGCGCTTTTTCTGTCTTTCACATGGCCTTCCAAGCGGCACACCCCGGCAAATGCACATCAAGCTACTCCTGAACACGTGTCCTCATCTGTATTTTATAATAAGAAACTGCACTATGCCGTAACTGAGTGGGAAATGTTTGAGGTCTAATTACATTTTTAGGTGCAATTTATCAATATAGAAGTTCAGAAAAATGTAATATCGAAGGATGCTTCGCAATTTAATGTCTCGTAATTTTGATTAGTTGACATGATTTCGTTTTTATTCCACCTTGAAATATTACGATTTTAAACTTTAGTTTTCATTTTAAAATATACATTATCTATAGAGTTTTTTGCGTATTTTTTTTTATTATTATATGCAACCGAACGCTCACGTAAAAATCAAGGACGATGGGATGTTATAACTCGAGAAATAAGCTTTTCAATATTAGAAACTGCGGTCTAATAAAAGCCAAAAAATAACTAACAACTAGAGAAAATCGTAATACTGAGACAATAATGTATTGTTAAAAAGCAGTTATTTAATTTGACAATAATTTTATATTTGTAGGATGCATAGAAAGAACGTTATAAACCGTCAAAAAAGCACCGAAACGTCATGCACGGTGGGGTTGCACTTTAAAGTGATACTACCGCTAATCGGGCTGATAAACCCGGTGATCTTCCAGTGCATTCCTTACTCTCGATCTCTTCTCCCTCGGCGCGCACAGCTGGTCGAGCTCCTTCTCGCCTACCTGACTCCTCCTTTTCTACCCCTCTGGTCACGCGACCTCCCAGTTAAACAATCAGCGTCGAGCTTACCCTCTCCTACCCGGCAACCAATTGGTGTCGAGCAGGCACGTAGCCCTGATCTTGTTTTTGGGGGGGGGGGGGGGGGGGGGCCCGCCCATGACAATATGCTGTATGAGGGGGAGGGAGGAGAGGAGGTCCCAGCAAAATGGAAGATATCGGGGGGCGGGGGGCCCATAGGTCCCCCCCCCCCTAGCTACGTGCCTGGTGTCAAGCCTCGCGGCGATGCTTTTTTCTGGTCTTCACATAATGCCGAATACCTAGCTAAAGAATGTTTCATGGTAACATTCCTTTTATTCGCTATGCCGCTCATGTATAGACCTTTTCTATTTCCTGTCGTTCTCAGTCACGTGAGTTCCATATCTGGTATGCGGGGCGAAAAAATAATAAAACGTTTGAACCTGGAATATGCGAGAAAATATAGCTGAGGCAAATTAGGAATGTGTGACAATCACGCGTTTTTCGTAAACACCTTCTAGCTTCGGGGAGAGATCAAAAATATGTTTTACCGCATACCAGAAGTGACGATATTCAAGATGGCTGCGCGCTTGTGGAAAAGGTGTATAGGTCAGGAGGGAAGTTTGTTCTAGCGTTCAAAACTGATACATGCATGCTCGAAAACTTTTAAAATGGGCTGGAAAATGCCAGAAAACTCTTACCACCCAATATATTCAGCGGAATATTAAAACAAAAAGTAACACCTTTTATAGTGCGCGTATCCTTGTACTGTTTTCTCTTGCAGATTATTTCCCAGATTATTAGTATTAGTGTTATCGGTGGGTTGTTGCTACTTGAACAAGCCTTACGTTCTTTTAGACTGGTATTCTTGCTTATATTCGTCACTTATCTTTACACACTTGCTGTGGACGTAAGATTGGACCCGGAATAGCTGGGGAATTAGATATCGCTTACTCGTCTTACAAATACTGTAACTGAAGCAATTTCTCTTTTACACTCTTAATAAAGTTTCCTCCCGTTCGCAGCAACACAAGTAACAATATATAATTCCTCTTATTTTCCGTCGAAGAGACAAAACGCGCGAGCGTTTTCCTTTACGAATGCGCAGGAGCGGCATAATATTTAACAGGTTGTCTGCTTCAATTTAAAAGCGGAAGTACTATAAACACCAGCGCAAGTTGAACCTTTAGCATGCATTATAATAACTCCACAGCTGGGGCATTTGCGGCGAGCTATAAATACAAAAAAAGTTTACAAAATAACAAAAAAGATGTATCACAACATATAGAGGTGGCATCCTTAGCATACACAGACCCGGTGGTTACGGGGGGCGCGAACAAATTCACTAATCCAAAATATTCTTGTAGACCTCCCCTCCGGTAGGGGGATTCCAATGATATCACACGCCTTTGGGTCTTGGCAGATAAACCAGGACTCCACACACGTTCTGGGACCCCATCGTTACTCGCGAGCCAAAGTCAAGGCTGTTAAGAATGGAACCCTCGGCAGCCTTCTTCCGAGTTTCAACGCTGCGGAAACGAGTCCCAAAACGAGTCCCGACGTGTTCAGGACTGACGCCCACCTGTCGAAGGCTGCCCAAAACGTGTCTCAACGCGTCCGTGACGTCAACGGGACGTGTGTGTGTGTGCGTGTGGGTTCGTGCGCTCCGGAAGGGGAGAGAGGCCTGGCCTAACTGCGGAGAACCTTGGCTATGACTCATTTCTGACTACGTCGCGACGGACCCAGCTGCAAAGCACGTGGCTGTCGCACCTGCTGCCCTGGCGGAGAGAGAGGGAGAAAACGGACCCCTATATAAGGCGGGGCGTGAGAGCTCCATTTGTTCTCTTGGATTTGACGACTGTATCGCTACCATGTAATTAAACCGTTCGTTACGTTACCAATTCTCCCACCTCCACGGGACCCCTGGGTTCTTCACTTCGGGGAATGGTCGTCGTCACGAGCAAGGAAGCTCCCGGACGTGCGGCCTAAGCCCCGCCTCGAACAACTGGTTGGCAGCGGTTGGGATCGGACCTTGCGACATCGTGCTACATCTGCGGGTGAGCGTTTGGACTTTGCTTTGAGATTCGCCAGGCTTCAGATTATGGGTAATTAATTTTGAACTGCTGGGAATCCTTAGTGTTTGACTCGTGCGCTAGGTTTGTGTACAACCTCGCGACAAGTTTTAGAACAAAGCCAAAGCTAAAGAGCAGCGATCATGGATCTGATGAGGTTACTGAGAACAGATTTACTCTGTTTATGTGAAGAATTGGGTGTGGAGGTGGAGCAAAAGATGAAGAAATCTGAGATCAGTAAAGCGATTTCAGAGAGCGCGGAAGCAGAGGAAATTAAAATTGCGTGGGAACTGCTTCAGAACGCTAAGAGTGAAGCTGCAGCAAGAGAGGAGCGAGAACAGGCTGCAGCGAAAGAGGAACGAGAGCGGGAACAGGCTGCAGCGAAAGAGGAACGAGCGCAGACTGCAGCGAGAGAGGAACGAGCACAGACTGCAGCGACAGAGGAGCGAGCGCTGAAAAGGCTAGAGCTCGAAATTGAACAACAGCGATTAAACTCGCAGAACAGTAGAGTTGGGGCTCCGGTACGAGCAAGTGAGACCGAGTCGTATCAAATGAAGAAGCTCATGCAGCCGTTTAAAGTTGGGGAAGACGTGGGCCTATTCTTAGTTAACTTTGAGAGGACATGTGAGAAGTTGAGCTTCGCCCCAGAAACGTGGCGGCAACGGCTTTTGACTCTGTTGCCCTGTGAGGCTGCAGAGGTTGTCGCGCGCCTTAGTGCTGGAGACGCGGACGACTACGACAAGGTGAAGTCCAGCCTTTTGAAGCGGTACCGCCTTTCTGCCGAGGCGTTCCGTCAAAGGTTTAGAAACGCATCCAAAAAGAGCAGCGAGGGCTACTCGGAATTCGCGTACGGGCTTAAAACCAACCTGATAGAATGGTTGAAGAGCGAGGAAGTGTACGAAAGCCGAGACAAGGTAGTCGAGTGTGTGTGCCTCGAACAGTTCTTTCGTAGCATTCCGCAGTCAGTCAAGCTCTGGGTGCAGGACAGGGTGGGAGTCGACTCTGTCGAAAGGGCCGCTGAGCTAGCCGAAGAGTACGCAACGCGTAGAAAGCTGAGCGGAGAGGAAAGCGAATCCGGCCGAAGCGATCAGCGCAAGACCTTCCGACAGGGTAACGGCTCGCGAGAAAACGGGCCCGAGAAGCCCGAAGCAGGACAAAAGGTCCCAGAAAAGAGCGCAGAACACTCGAACGGAGACGAGGCGCGGAAAAGCCCAACAGGGCAGTTCGAGGCAAGGAAGCCGTTCCTGTGCTACAACTGTCAGGAGCCGGGACACACAGCGGCCAGATGTAAGAAACCGCGGGTGGTGTTCTCGTACGTGAACGGTAGTGACGAGGACCTGAAGCTCCTTCGTCCCTATCTTCACGAGCTCCAGGTAAACGGAAAGCCGTGCAGGGTGCTTCGTGACAGTGCAGCGACGATGGACGTTGTTCATCCGTCGTATGTAACGCCATCCGATTTTACTGGAAAGGTAGTTTGGATCAAGCAGCTGCTTGAAAAGCACAGTGTCTGTCTGCCTATGGCGACAGTAAGGATAACTGGCCCGTTCGGAGAGCTAGTGACAGAGGCGGCTGTCTCGCAAACAGTCCCGTTGGAGTATCCTTATTTGTTTTCTAACCGGTCAGATTTCCTGCTGCGCGAAAGGGGTCAACAACTGGGAAAAGGGCTAGTACAGTCGTGTACGAGGTCCAAATCGCGTCAGGTCGCCCCTTTGTTGACGAGGGATCCAGAGCCAGAGGCAGCTGACGGGGAGCAAGCACTCCCAGAGTTGGAAGCAGAAAACCGGGATGAGAGGAACCAGGTTGTAGAACAGCCTGATCTCGTAGCACTAGGAAGCGTACGCCGTCCCAACGCGCCGGCGGAAAAGGCGGAGGAAGAGGGGATCAGTGAAAGATCTCTCGTAGCTCCGGCGTCGCGTAACTTTGGTCCTCTGCTACGAGTAGACAGAGTCGAGCAGAAGAGCGACCCTAGTGTGTCAGGGTTTCGCGATACAGCTCAGGAGATTGCTAGGACCAATGTGACGGGGCATGAAAAAGGCGGATTGTTTTATCGGCGCTATAAGGACCGTATTTTCACGTCTAGAAATCACGTGAAAATCGATCACTATGACTTCAGCGTAAGAAAAAGGAAAGGCAAATTTAACGGCAATGCCGATGGGTTGAGCAGATTTTTCTGATATCACCAAAACAGTAGGGATGATCTCAGAGGTTTTCGTCATCCACGGGAATGAGGATCAAAGTGGGGGCACTTTGCCCAAAATGACCTCACAAATTGCGAAGGGTTTTGTCTTTTGTATTTTGTTCTTAGTGACCTCGTTGGAAAAATGAGTTTTTTTTTGGCGACAGGGGGTCTCGATACCCGGAATTGTACCAAATTTTGGTAATCCGTAATCCAGTCTGGCGGGTCTTTGGCGAATTCCGAGCGTTTGACTGCTGTGTGGCGTGGTGTTGTGGGGGACGTTTCCGCTGATGCCTCCGTTGAGAGGTTTGGGAGTTTGTTTGGTGCTTGCAGCGTCTTCTCAAGGCCTACTCTAAGCCCACCTCTTCAGGCCAGCGATTGTACCACCGGCCCTTCGAGGTTTCCCTGGCCCCGGAGGGGCTGTTAAGAATGGAACCCTCGGCAGCCTTCTTCCGAGTTTCAACGCTGCGGAAACGAGTCCCAAAACGAGTCCCGACGTGTTCAGGACTGACGCCCACCTGTCGAAGGCTGCCCAAAACGTGTCTCAACGCGTCCGTGACGTCAACGGGACGTGTGTGTGTGTGCGTGTGGGTTCGTGCGCTCCGGAAGGGGAGAGAGGCCTGGCCTAACTGCGGAGAACCTTGGCTATGACTCATTTCTGACTACGTCGCGACGGACCCAGCTGCAAAGCACGTGGCTGTCGCACCTGCTGCCCTGGCGGAGAGAGAGGGAGAAAACGGACCCCTATATAAGGCGGGGCGTGAGAGCTCCATTTGTTCTCTTGGATTTGACGACTGTATCGCTACCATGTAATTAAACCGTTCGTTACGTTACCAATTCTCCCACCTCCACGGGACCCCTGGGTTCTTCACTTCGGGGAATGGTCGTCGTCACGAGCAAGGAAGCTCCCGGACGTGCGGCCTAAGCCCCGCCTCGAACAAGGCATTGTTAAAGTTAAACACATCTCCCGTCGTCCAGCTGTGGTCGGCTCGCTTGGAGTTGCTTCTCCTGGCGTACGTGGTCGCCGCCACGTCACTCTCGCTTGTGTTCCTTAGGTGCTTCTTCATCAGCCGATTTCCCCGACGCACGTGGCGTCACAGTAAGAACCCTTCACTTTGCATACCAACCCTCTCTGACTCAGCTGGGGGCAACGTTTTTCGGTCTTGAAATTATATTGGTCAAAGTACACACTGGCTTGGACGAGGTTCGGATGCTCAACGGGATCAAAGCTAGTTTAATTGATTCCCAATAGACCCTAAAAAGCACAACACCTTCCCTCTCGGTTTTCCCCGTAAACTGAATGGCGGTATGAACTCCATGCAACGCCAGGTGAAAAACTAAAAGTTTACTTTGTTCAAAATTACGAAAGTGTCTTTTGCATAGCTACACTACATCTTCAACGGAAATTGCAGTGAGTTCATTACAACTAACTCCATGTGTTGCATTACCAAATTAGCCAGAGTAACAGATTCCGGGCTTCCAATAGGTCATCCTCTGATTTCATGGTAAACAGCGTTGTCAAATGTGAAGTACGTCCCGTTTAAGTAGCACCGTAACACAATCGGGATATCCTCTACAAGCAGGGACGTGCAACTCGCAGACTTACACTCATCCTGCAACCGCTTTTCGACGACATCAACATCAGTCAAGTCAATAGGCACATTTGTAAACAATGACACGACACCAGATAACGCCATGATATCATCCACAAGCTGCTGCGAACGGACCGCTCTCACGATTTGGTTTCGATTCAAGTTGCTCCAGCACTGCGCTTAACCTGTTATGAAGTCACAAGTCAAAGGGAACTCGATAAGGTGTGTCGAAGTACCTCTCTCTACTACGTGTACCATTCTTCCCGGCTTCAGAAGGTGTTTCAAGTTTGAGCGCGCTCTTGAGCATACAAAGAGCGCGCCATGCTCTATTTTTTTGGCACCATGGGTGCTGATTTTGTTATGTGGCACAAATAACGTGAGATTCAATCGCATGTGATTACCTCATAAAAGCAAGCGAGACGCCGAGTCTTTTGATTGCTTATGTTTTGTCCTTTGCAGAACTTGACAAGGGCCTGCTTGACCAAGGACGTGTAATGAACAGTACCATATACTGACAAATTTTGGCAGATCGCTACGAGAAGCGCCGCCGAAATAGAAAAGGTGTAGTGGCGGACAACGGATGAGAGGAGAGCCACGTGACTGGCGCCCCGCAGCGGCGAGACGCCGAAACACTCTATGCTTTTTTGTTCCCTGTTGGCGAAGTGTGTTTCGGGTCCTTGCCGCTGCAAAAGTTGTGCACTAATGTCTAGATTCCTCGAGAAATGGCTCTTTGGTGCTCTTTGCGACTAGATCCTCGCGCTCCAAGTCCGCGACCGGGCACTCTATGGCTCCATCGTCACACTGCCAGGTTTTGCGAGTATAGAGGAGGCCATGACAGTACACTAGACTTTGGCGTTGCATGCGGGAGCTCGTGTCGTCACTTGGAAGCAGAGATTCAGCACGCGCCCGCTGGGTTCGGAATCCGCGCAGCGTAGTCTACTAGAACTCATTGCGCTGATCCGCCGCCAACATATCGCATGTGGTATGTGAACCGTTGCAGGACTTGCGCAGCATAATAGTCCCTTTTTAAAGGTCAGAGTCACCAGGTGGGAATCCCAAAAGCTCCAACATTGCCGCTCTTGCGGCGGTGATAGTTCGTGCTCGGCCACCCTTGATTACGTAACTGAAGGTGACATAAAAGGACCAACATCTTTTCCCCTTCCTGCACTATGGTTTCGATGACGTGCATGTTTTCTGGTGTGGAGAAGCTGTGTAGTGCTGCCACTCGGGCGTCGGTTTTGGCTCAACACCGGGTGGGGAGACAGGCTTTCGGGAAGGGTCTGTTGTTATTTTATTATGTGTGTGTTTTATGTCATACGTTTGTCGATCGATTAGTCCTTTCACATTGCCTGTGTTACTGATAATACCAATATCTCGCAAACAGGCAAAAAGCTGCCGGTTCCCCAATAAATGCTGCTTGGACCACATTGGGTTTGAAGGGACTTTGCAGCGTTCAGGTCATCGTCGACGCACGTGCATTTTTTGGGATTCGACTTTAGATTGGATTCTTCCTCTCAGGAAATTCGATTGTTGTCATTCTTGAACATGATGTCTATTTACGAGGCCATATAGCTACGTTTGGCTTGTTAAACATTTAGTGGCTAGGGACAAATATGAAGAAATAACTTTTAGTCCCATGGCTCTGAATGCATGGGTGCAAATGTTAGTCCTGGGGGTCCAACTTTGAAGGACCGACGAGAGAGGCGCAAAGGTTGCGTTCTTCTTTGGTAGTCCCCCAGGGGACTAATTGTGGTGGCAGACCATTTGCACTCCGGAGTGGAATAAGAAGCGCTCTCTTTTTCCTTAAAGTGTAGCTGTTGTATCATTCATGGGTGCAGGCGAACAAGGAACTAGACAAACCACAACGCTTTAATCAACGTTGGGTTTTACGCTGTGATCACGGGCATTGCTCACGCACGCTCGTGAAATAAAAGCGTTGGTTAAACCAATGCGCTCGTGATTGTAGCATAGGCTTCGCTCGATCTAGTGGTTATCTTAAAATAAAGTAATCTCAAAAGCACGTAAACCAAAAATCATTGAGTTGTGCCTAATCAGGTTCGATATGTCATGCCTACAAACAAAATAGACAGTTTTAATATTGCGTATGAAGCAAGCGCAAGCGCTTTGCATTGTCATTAGCGTTAGCGTCGCGTGCTCCACGCTGCCCATGAGCGTTTTCGCCTTGCACCAATCCAAGACCTCAGTTAGGGCTCTGGTCACGCGCAGTGTGGAAAACGCAACACTAACGCAAACGCACAATGGTGGCGTTCGCTCGTATATACAATGCTCAAACTCACTTATGAATAACAACCTTCGGTAAAAAAAAATGTATGGCCCTGCAAATAGAACCATGTTTCCTAAAAGCCGTTCTCTACAAAAATCTATAAAATCTTTACAAAATTATGTTCAAGCTTAATCATTATTTTTGCGAAATAGAAGAAAAACACATTTTATATTTTCTTTTGTGAGTAGCTTTAGAACATTACAAGTCGCTTAGAAACGCGGTGTATGTAAAATGCAATTTAATGCCTGCGGCGCGAGAACGACCGCCATACTCATTGTGTTCTCTGGTTTATAGAATGTATTGCATTTCCGCTCTACCCTGTATACATTTAGGCTCCATGAGTTACCCTGGGGCCCTATGCTGCACGGCGAGACCAACCGGCACCAAGGGATCGGGACAACGCCGTCTGCTGCGATTGATTAGCGGCGCAGGTCTGACCAATCCCAGCAGATGGCTTTGTCCTGGTCCCTTGGCCCCGCTTTTTTATCAGTACGTCCCTTGTCGAAAAGTGTGCACCCCACTAGGAACAATAAAATCCAGGAAGAGACTAAATCAATCGGACACAATTTGCTTTAATCGCCACCACTCCCTTGTGGTATTTCCGGTGCTGGAATTCGAGCGTCTAAAGATAGGACAAGTATTCGCGTGTCTCTCAATATTTTTTCTTGCGATAGTTTATGGTTTCAATATGTTATAGGTTCTACAGCTGTCGAAGGTTGTGGGAACGCTAGTAAATGTACCGGGTGTTTTGAGCGGAAAGAACCGTGTTTTGAGACCTGCGTAAATAAACAACCCATCGCAGGAAGCTGAAACTCCGTGAGAATGGGACGATATAGTGGACGAGATAAAACGCGAAATTTTGAGAACATGAGGTCTTTCTGTATAAAAAACTAGAACGAAATTCGCAACTTTCACGACCTATAGGGGGCGCACTGGCGCCTATCAAAATGGCTGTCATCTGGATGATCGTCGTAGAACAGCAATGCGAGGCTAGATCTTCGACGCGTAAGTAATTTTAGTTATGCTATATACGAGCAGTATTAGAGCCTTACGCTATTTTTTCACGCCATGAAGGTGTGGGCAAGCCCATTTATTATGAGGTCAATCATCCAGGAGCTAGGGAACGCGATTCTCACACCGCGGTACCACCATCGCTGAAAGTTGCGAATACAAAAGTTGTTTTTTGAGCCGACGTCCATCTAAGCCTACATTTTTCACTACAAAACGTGACATTGTGAACACGTCTGGCAATTATATCAGCGACAAAAATCATGGCGGCAAGAAAAGGAATATTGCTTTCTTACTTACTGGTTTATCCAGTAAAGTACACCAGATTCCTGCAAAAATTAATTCTTTCTTTGACAATATCGTGCTTAGGTAGACGTGGGCTCAAGAAAAAAAATGTTTCTCCCCTTTTAGTTTTTGACCCAGTTAACAGCACGCTCTTAAACTCTCACTTTCTCAGCCGACCGCCAGCTACTCAATCTGACGAGGATTTAGCTCCCTCCGATGTGTGGTCCATTTACGCTGGACAAAAAACACGGTTCTATTTTACACGCCTTGTACTAGGCGCCCCTGGATACCAGCGCCGATGTACCACTAAAACACATTTCTGTTGCGTTGACAAACTGAATCGGTATGCAATAGTAAGGTTTGAAAATACAAAGTTAGATCAGCTCACCTCTGCCAAGGGCACCAGTCAGAGAGATAATCGTGGAGGCTAATCCGTTCGAAACGCGAGCTTCCTTGAGACTGGGAGCTTTTTTGTTGTTATTTAGTGTTTAATCAAAGCTTCTCAGTGAAAGAAGAAGCGACATTTAACATTAAAAATTACTGTGTTTTAGCTGTATGGAAGTATATCGAAATTGTAAGCATTAAGATACCGTTCGGTTAATAATAAATGTGCAGTGCGACGGCCAACTAAAAAAAGTAGCGCGCCTCACCAAACGATCGAAAGGAAAAATTTATTGATTTTGTAGCTTTGCAAAACACCAGCGTGAACCTCGATTAGAGCTGTTCACGCGCACTTCTTTCCAGAAAAATGCCAGAGTGAGTTGTCCACGGGCACCGTGGTAACTGGGGTGACTCCTGCCCATTTCTCGCTTCCAAAAAACAAGTTGCATATTTCCTAATTACCACAAAAGTCAACGTCGGTTAGAACGCCAGCCTGACATACCGATGAAACGAATCCAGGCGCAGAAATATTGCATACTGAGTATTTGGGAGAAAATACAACGGGGTTTTTCGAACTGCAAATTAATTGCTACGTATTGTCGAACGCTCTTTATGTCTTGATCTCGGTGTAAGATAAATGTGATAGGTGTTGTCATGCGCGCGTCGCAACCGCTAGATAATGTCCTTTCCTCGCTCGGCTGCAAGCAACCCCAGCAGATGACTCTTCAATAAGCGGCTAGTGGAATGCACTGTTGCTGAACTGGATTCACACGCTTCTTTGAGGGGGATACACGTCTTTTTAAAGTCGTTATCCGGGTGTGCCGCGTCCTGTACAACTTGGCGCTCGCGCTACACGCGTTGCTTATTTTGAATTCCACTGGTTGATCGGAAGTTCTTTCCGAAATTCGCGAGGGAGGCAAAGATCCACTCCTTGGGACCCGCCCCAAAGGTGGATGATTTCTCATTCGTGGAGAGACCCGCCGGAGACGGTCTGTCGTTCAAAATGGCCCCTGTACGAACTTGACAAGCCCCTTAACGCCGAAGCCGACTGAGTTTTTTGACTACCACTCAGTACGGTCACTGCCCAGGTGCGGAAGCAACACGCGACACATTCCGGGCGCATTCAGTCTCGTTCACACAGTTACGTTCGAGTGCGACTGCAACCACTAGCGCCTCGTTCAGACTGTTCGCATTGAGCTGTTGCTATTGTAAAACGTTCGGCGAGTCATCGGGGAGGCGCTGTGCTGCACGACACAGTGTAGCGCAGCGAAATCGACGCAAATGTGTGAACCAGCCTCTATCCGTACCACGGAGCCCATGTAACAAATAGCGAGAGAGACGTTCCCGTTGGCCACTGTCCCAAACCTCAAAAGCGGCGGGGCACGCTCAGCGATCGCCAGCGATGCAGCTGATTGCTGGTGAGACTAACAAACACAAAGAGCGAGAAAACCTCACTTGCACGGCCGTTGCCTAGTCTATTCTTGCTTTATCGCACAAGGGAAAGCCGGCAAGAGTTCAGTTGCATAGCCATGGGAGATTTTAGCCCCCCCCCCCCCCCCTCCCCTTCCCCCCCCCCCAAAAAAAAAAACAAACCCAACCGACTTTTTAGACGTTTGCAAGTACGGCTTCTGGGCTCCGAAATCTTGCGGCTGATGTGGGTCGATTGTATGATAGCAAAGCATTGCTAAAGCGTGTATGATAGTCAAGCATTGCTGGGGCGTACCCACAGTTCAGCAATGCTTGACTATCTGACAATCTACCTACACCTGCAGCAAGATGGAGGCGTCCACAGGCTGTACTTGCAAGCGTCTTCAGACCTAGCCCTTAACAGCTCCGCTGTAAAAAGAATCGGTGGTCGAGTGGGCTAGAGCACACCAGCTCGGAGCACAAGAAGCGAAAGCTCGCGCAGTATAACCCAGGGGTCCCTGGGTTCAGTCCTCACCCCTGCCCGTTTCGATCTGGATGAGCATCGTACCGGCGTGCGGGCGTGTATCACTACTGCGTGGTGCACGTTAAAGACCCCAGGCTACCGGTTGTACTGCACTGGCTAAGTTGCTCACCTACAGCAGGAGACAAGTCGCCCGTTGAGGCAGACTATGTTCTATTCTGTATAAACATACACACACCCCAATTTGTTTCCAGACAGGTAAGGTAGCACCGCCTCCTTACCTGTCCTCCCTTCATTGTTCAGCTGGTTCCACCCGTAATGTATCATAACAAACTAGCTCAACTCCTCCCCATAGT
>JABSTQ010004269.1:0-24341 GCA_013358835.2 Ixodes persulcatus
GAAATCAAATTTGGCACTCAAACAGGGACATGCGTCGTGTACATTTTGAACATCTTGCTTCCGGCTGCTGGAATAAATCCTTGTGGTGACTTGCTTGGATGTTTTTTTGTAGACGATATACTACCACTAGACATATCCCGGTAGTCAATTATTTGCTTAGTAAAAAACAGTACAAATCAGTATACTGTAGATTTACTCAGCTACACTAAAAGTGCACTGTCCATACTTAAAACGTACTGAAAGTGTAGCTATAGTGTACATGCAGAAGAAAGGGTGCCGTACTCAAAGTATACTCGTAAATACAAAAATAGCACATGCGCTTGAACTGTAATCAGACTATCTATAAACGTACTCAAATCATACTACTAACTCTCACTTATAATATGCATCGGTAAGTGTTCTTACTCACACTCATTTAAGTAGTTTATAAGGGAACTCGTTAGTACATTTAGAGTGTACGAGAAAGTACTAAAAATGTATTGTTAGCCACTTTGCTTTGGTTGAGTTACATACCGTGTCGAATGTTTATGAAGAATATGTATTGAAATGCACGAGCTATATCTCTGCTGTGAAGACATCTCGTTACGTCAACATCTGACTCCAACTGCCGGCAATTTCATTAGCGATATAACCTTGACACTTTAATTGTGACAAAAAATACAAAAAGAAACTGGTGGCATTCGGATCTGTCGAGCTATTAGAAAATAGAAGCTGTTTCAAGCGCATTGGTGTGGCTACTTTTTTAAATTCTATTTATTAATGATTCATGGCTTTAATACCCTGTGAAAACGAATACTGAATTTACTGTTTGATTTTGATGTGTTCCTAATGAGTCAATAGAAAATAACGCGAAACATAATCTGTAATGTGTTTTCACAACCGTTTCACGATAGGAACTCACTTGAGATTACACATCAAATTTTCTTTTCAAAATACTGCATAGCTGGCTATTACAATGTTTTTTTGTGTAAACATACTATTTCCTAAAGGCTCAAAGAGCTTTCTCGTGACTCCCACAGTATCTTTGACTGCAATACCGTTCCTGCAAATACGCAAGTGACTAAGTCTGTTTTTTTTTTGTTGTTAGTGCCAAATTAAAAAGACGCCCCGGGTGTTATTGCTAAATAACCTGTTCTCGACGAAAGCCTACCTACACACTAAACATTGCAACACCCATAATTGTGTAAAAAAGGTGTAACTTAGGAAAAAACATACCTTTTACATCCTTTTTACACGGTTTCTGAATATCGGTGGGTATAAAAAGGGTGTGCTGACGTTTTACACCCCTTACACGCTATTTTTACGCCCCACTTGTAGCGATGGTGTCTGAAATCGTGTAAAAAGGGTGTATGTGCGAATTTGACGGCCTTCATTCATACCGTGTGAAAGGGGCATGCAGTCGAATACACCCGTGATTTCATAGCCATTAATGTTTATTCCTTTGGTGAAACTGTTGCGGATGTGCGGCGGTACAAACATCGAGTATAATTAATCGCAAGTCGAAGTCGCGCATGATTAGCAAGTGCTGGAGAATAGGTTTTGCAACTCCGACACGAGCCGCACGACACGAGCCGAAAATCACGTGTCGCGCGTGCATCAGTTTTATCGGTTCAACTTCGATTTACAAAAAAAAACAAACATCATCTCCACTCGCAACAAATGAACGACGACGTGCAAATATACAGCCCAGGCAGCACACAGTATTGCGCCGATATAATATCAAATCGTAAAGATTGTGCGCATACCATTTTGGTCGAGCCAATACTGTGAAAAATGGGATGGTTCGCGCCGACGCCATCCTGACATACCTTACGCGACGCCATTTTTGTTTTAGTGTCAAGAGTGTCCTGCGTGAATCGGTTTTGCCGGTGAGGTATTTCTATTTATAAACCGCCTTATATCCGTCGTAAAAAAAAAAAAAAAAACAAGATTAAGCAACACAGAATCTGCTTCCTTTTAACCCGAGAAAGACCTTCTGCGCTGAAGCCCTGAGCAAACTGTGAGGCCCTTATTTCCGGTATTACAAACTTATTTTTGTGTAGTTCTGAAGAAACAATGCCGCGAGAAAATCGATAGTGCCGAATTCGTGATACCTTCGCTAGGGTATGCGACTCAAATCTCTGCGTGGTGACACCAAAATATCTAGTGTCCCGACGTTTTTTTTCCGGATTTCTTTGGTACGCGTGATAACGCGTCTCTTGTTTCATGCTCTCGGCGTCTTAGCTTTGACCCGTGCTTCGACGGCGTTTAATTTTTTTTTTTTAATTTATTTTGCGATCTCGTCGTCTGCACCAGAGCAGGCACGCTTCTATACATGAGTGGCAGTTTCAAACGCTCAAATTTGTACTACGCGATGCAAGTCCTGACAAGTCCCATCTCGCCACCATCCCTGGGCAGTGCAGGTGGCCATACAAAGCAGCAGAGGTAGATTAGATGCTTTTTCCAACCCCCTTTTACCTCGTCTTCTGGTAAGCCTCCACACCTTCTTTTCTGTCTTCGTGTGGCTGTGAGCGAGTGCGATGGCCGCTTCTAGCAAATCAGAGGGGTGGTGCGAAACACGTGACCGCTCTTTCTAGGACAGGGGGATCGGTGGCCGAGTGGGCTAGCGCACACTAGAGTTCCTGTATAGGCTCCCTACGGGAGCCAGAGTTGCGCGTTCATGCATGGCATGTGGATTCAGCTCCTCACGTGACTGAATTCGGCGAATAGCAGCGCCACGCGTTCGAGGCGCGCGGCGCGCTCAAAAGCCGGGGAACGTACGCCGGGGCGCGTGCGACGTCTACTTTGCTGCACGACACTTGATACGGCTCCTCATGTGATCGGATCTCGGCGAATAGCGGCGAGGGCGGCACGCGGCACGTGGAATCAAACGCGCAACTCTGACTCCCGTAGGGAGCCTATACAGGAACTCTAGCGCACACCAGCTCGGAGCACGTGGAGCGAAAGCTCGCGCAGCAGAACCCAGGATACTGGGTTCAATCCCCGCCCCTGCCCGTTTCGATCTGGATGAGCATCGTACCGGCGTGCGGTCGTGTATCACTAGTGCGTGATGCACGTTAATGACCCCAGGCTAGCGGTTGTACTGCACTGGCTAATTGCTCATCTACAGCTGAGAGACTCGTCGCCCTTGGAGGTAGACCAAGTTCTAGGCTGTATAAACATACACACAACCCAATTTCTTTCTAGGACGAAAACGCTTGGACGAAAATTTGTCACGTGACTCGCTCTAACACGCTGATGGGCACACTGGGGCCGTAGGCTTTGCCGTATGCCAAGTTACGGTGAGCTCTAGGGGCCACGTAGGTCCGGTTTACAAAATGGCGCCCGTCAGTGTTCTCCTGTTTCTCGTGCGTTGCAGTCGCGGCCGTGATTTTCCGTCGTGAACGGTCGGAATACATCCATGCTAACTTTCCGGTAATGGCCGTGTATTTTGTCGGAGTCCACGGAATTATTGTGCTGTGTTTGTTGAACGCGTTTCGACAAAGAGCTGCTCATCGGTGGCCGTGAGACTGCCGTTGAATGTGATCTACCCCCTTCAAACTCGACATTGTGTTTGTGTTGTTTTTTGCTGCCCGAATAGATTTACATATCAATCACGACAGAGAGCTGCTCATCGGTGACCGCGAGACTTGCGTTGAATTTGAGCGACCGGCTTCATCCTCGGTCATTTTGTTTGTGAATTGTCCTGTGCTGACCGAATCGGATTATGCATCTATCACGGATTACATAAGATCGCTGTTTTATTTGTTAGTAATCTTCAATCATGCTTCTGTTTGTAGTCCTGCTTCCGTCTCAATAGACCATTTTACTGTTTACAAACATGAACCGCCGCTGACGTCCGAAGCAACTCCCGGTCGTTCCGTCTTTGCAAGCCTGTCAAGTTTTGCTTACGTCACCATTGCTAGAAATCATAAATGCTGCACGAAAGGTAAAGTTGAAGATTTAACTTGTGCTTTCGGTTGTAAAATTTAAAGGGTTCATAAAACAATATCCGGTTGGAATGTTCATGACCTTACAGAGGCGTACTGGTCCTAGTCTGGCGCAACTAAACTCGCACGGACCGCTACTGCTTCAGAAGCGTCTTGGTTGTGGTGAAATTGCGAATATAAAAAGGAACTATTTCTTTCAGTCTCGCCTTCGCCAAGTTTCATGACTTGCGCGTGAACGTAGCTTTGCCCTACGGCAAGCTTATAATTGCACGCACTTGCCCGCACAAGCAGAGACATTGTTGCATGTTGGAGAGGCTTGGCATGAAGCTATAGCTTCATGCCAAGCCTTTCCGTTGAACACCTTGATTGCTTCGACTCGCATAGGCGAAAACACTATAGTGTTTTCGCCTATGCGAGTCGAAGCAATCAAGCTGTTCAACGAGATGTCTTTAAACCGCTTCTAGCGTGGAAGGACGGGGGACGATATACGAAAACTCTCATCTTACTTGAATAGAACATCCACGTTGCACCATTTTCGACTCAATACGAGAAGAGAAAGGTTGGCGTAAAGTGGCTTTGGGGTGCATTGTCCTTCTATAGCCTTGGCTTTTGATGCCTGTAGAAAAAAAAAAGAATGTTTAGACGAAGGAAAGCGTTACTAAACGTTTGATTGGGTTAATTTAAGCCCCTAAAAATATTGTAGCTTTGTCACCAGAACCTAACATTAGGTATGCTCGCGTTTGAGGTGTGAATTTGGTTTGTCGCGAATTCGAGACAGAAGAGGATAAACTCCACGCATGTTTTTCTGGATTGAAAGAAATAAAGTGGTGCACATGTTTCAACTTGTTGGCAGTCATTTCTGCGTAAACCCTTTTGATGAAGTGCTGTGGGGGTCTGTGCCCTATTCTGTGAATGTGTTACACATTTTGTATTACCTCTTCTAGCTGAATTAAATGGGAGTTACTGCGCAGGAGAGCTGGTGAAGGATCATAGTGAAAAAGCCTTGAGACTAAAGATGAAAATTGGGACAACACAACACGTCTCAAAATCTTTTGAGACAGTGTTGTTTCGTCCCACTTTTGTCCCAACAACACTTTCTCAAAACATTTTGAGACAGTGCTGTGTTGTCTCAATGTTTTGTAACTAGTCTCTGGGTTTTTTCACCATGCTCTTCTAGCTGCAGTACGCCCTTTTGGAAGGGTGTCCTGCTGTCATCACACCCTGATTAAATGGTGTAATGCAGAATCACGCCTTTTTGAAGGGTGTACTGCCGCCATTACACCCTGATAAAATGGTTTAGAGCAAAATCACACCTTTCTGTGAAGGCTGTAAAGAATTACACCGGTTTTTGAGGCTGTGAGTAAATCACACCTTTTTCTAGAGCGTTTCTGTACACCGAGAAAAGGGTGAGTTGTGACCCATGCCATTTACACCAATAAGGGTGTGAAAATGTTTAGTGTGTACGAGTGTGGTGCAAGTTTTTATGGGGGCGCTATTTGGTGCTTGGCAAAATACTCGTCTCTTCGTTGGGCTTCCGATCGGTTCGTCTTGGTGGATCGTTGCCGGTGACTTTCCTTCAACGGCGGCATTTTGCTTTAATTTTTTCGTCGAGTTTCCGATTGGGGAATCGGCCATCTACTGTGTACGTCAAGACGCCGAGGCGCGGACATCCCTTGCGTCCACACTGCGAAAGACCCTGCTTCACCAAAGCATAGCCCGCATAGCCGCGGGTCAGCGGGCTAGGTGAGAGGGAGCCTGTATTACTGAGGGTTTCCTTCTGCTCGATCGGGGTCACGTGGTTTAGGGGCAAGGCTTACAATGGGAGCTAAGAGGGGGTGACGGAAGCGTTGATCGTCTGCAAAGGCCTCCGCCTTTCGTCCTGCTTTCCACCCTGCTGGCGAAAACGCAGCTCATTCGCACTTGCGAGTCGCGATAGATCGCAGCGGTTTGAGATAGAACCTCTTTCTAACCTGGGCTCTCCACTCGGTGTCGCATATGGTCTTGGGTAAGTTACTTTTCAAAGGTAATTAATTACAGTTACAGAGAGTTCGTTCAAGTTACAGTTAAAGTTACTTAAAAATAAAAGTAACGCGTTACAGTTACAGTTGCTCCGTCATAGTAACTTAGTTACTTTCAAGATACCTTTTTATTTAGCGATGAAGGCATTGATGGACACACAATGACTACGATTTATATTTATTTTGGAAATCTCACACAACACTCATTTCACTTTTTGAGATATATATTATTACCGTCGCACGACTTTATTGAATCAAGGTGTCTGCTACTTCGATACAAGATGGAATAAATATTAAATGATTTAGTTCATGTTGTAATGCAGCAACTGTTTTTCAAAGATCACCAAATTTTCCCCTTTTGATGCTGAACACATCACCCCTTGCTAAAGAGGCGCTCAAAGGGATACTGAACCAAGGAATTTAATGTCCATAATAAGTGGCGCACGTTTTTTCCCGAGCCAGCAGCCGCCGGTGTGCGCGAGCACACGCAACAAAAATGGCGTCAAAGACCTCCATTCGCGGTTAAGATGACAGTGAAATGTATGGGTTTCGAGCCAAGGAGAATAAAGGCAAGTTTTTCATCTACACAGTGGTGTCTAGTGTAAAAGGTAAGCGATTGATTGGTCTAACAAGCTTTTAGCTTTCACTTGTAGAGATGAAAAGCCTGTCTTTATTCTTCTTTGGCCCGAAGCCCATGCATTTCACTGTCCTCGTAAGCGGGAATGGAGGTCTTTGACGTCATTTTCGTTGCGTGTGCTCGCGCACATCGTCGGCTGCTGGCTCGTGTAAAGAACGTGCATCACTTATTATGGTCACTAAATTCTTTGGTTCATTATCCCTTTAAAGGGATGCTGCACCAAATTTCGAGCTCACAAAACAAGGCTGGACGGATAGGCGAGACTCTGCAAAACCTAAAAACATATCTCATACAATGATATCTCTAACGGATCGCCGTATTTTTGGAAAAGACGTGTGCGATTGAACACGGCCAACAATGCCGACAGGACCAGCCTCGTCACGATCCCCATTCCCTATCCTCCTCGCTACGTCCCATCGAGCTGCTGCAACACCTCCTAGAAGAGAAGGCCAGAGCATTCCGAGTCGTTACGTCACAATGGCGGAGGAAGGAAGTCCATCGCCCAACTACGTGAGTAAAAGTTCTGGGCATCGACGTGAAAAAAAACGTTTCTTTTCGAGCGGCGCGGGGTATTTGCGAGCGTTTATCTGACATTAATATATGTTTTAAAAGCGCAGTATTGTATAATTAATTATATATATATTATAAACATAATATACAACGCGCTACCAAGGTTGAAAGTATCAATTTTTTATATGTATGATTATCCTCGTAACCGCGGGACTACGTGCAATCCCGCAGATCCCCACACTTTTCGAATGAACCGGTCCGCTGGGACGTTTTCTTCCCTCGTACGGGCTCCGATTTTGGTAAATTTACGTTGTGTGTGAGCTGCTGACTGTCTAAAAAGGAACGCTGATACTTTCAGAAGAAAAGGGAACCGAAAAAAATCCAGTAATCGTCGCAGGGAGTGCACGCGAGCAAGAGATGGGTCGACGACGTTAAGCCTCCCACACTGCGGCCGCTGCTCTCGTGTGCGTGTGGTTTTGATCCTCGTTTTTTTTGTTTTTTTTTTGTCGTCACCGCAGTTTTGGGTAGTTTTTTTGTGTTCGCTTGATACTACGGCATTTACGTGGATTCGCGGAACAATTCCTGCTACGGTTTGAGTGAGGTGTGGCAACTAGCCAACGATGATACTGGTTGATTATCGATAGACCTCTCCACAGAGAGAGGTGTTCAAATGTTTTCGAAAAGCCCGTAAACAACTTATTTACGGAACAAAATGTAAGGGCGCAAACGAGCTGGTGTACATTGCACATGGTTGAGATAACCCCGAGACTGCGGGTAAACGACACGACACTAAAAAGTCTCTAACACAGCTGTGTTAGAGACTTTTTAGAAACTGTTAGTGTTAGAGACTAAAAAGTCTCTAACACAGCTGTGTTAGAGACTTTTTAGTGTCGTGTCGTTTACCCGCAGTCTCGGGGTTATCTCAACCATGTTATTTACGGGCTTTCTTGGTCATGTGGGACGCGAGTAAAGTGCTGCAGTCGGGTTGTTTCTTCTCTTTTTTTTTTCGTGATAGAATGGCATCTTGTTCGATCGTTATCGGTGTGCGGTTGCGTCGACAATTGTAAATTTGTGTGGTAATATTCTAGTTTTCACTGGAAGGTGAATAACAAGTTTGTGTGATTATACAAAGTGAGTTGTTTGTGCTTATGTGTTTATTTATACTAATGTTATTTTATTGCCTTTACCGCTTTTATACTAGAATCTTAACTGTAATTAGGTAATAGTATTATTGTATAAAAAATAAGATATTTTGTTCTAAGGCAGCTCGAGCCCATAGGGAGAAGTAAATTAGTTGACTGTAAATAGTAAGTTTAGTACCCCTGCCACACGGAAAAGTTAATATATTTTCATTAAATGATATGGGACTTACTCAGCTCGCGGTGTTGAGTGACCATACGATCGTCGCAAGCTGATTTGTCGACCCCATAATGTCATTCGATCGAAATTACATTACTTTTGCCATGTGGCCGGGGTATGATGCAAGAATTCAGTGACTGCACGCGATAACATCGCTTACATGATCGTAAGTGACACTTGTCTAGCCGTGTCCGCGTTGACTACGTCTACCTGATTTTTAACTGTGATCTGTTTTGCTGCGTCCAATCACTGCGTGTCTCGCCATTTTGTCGAAGTATTTCTGTGTAAAATATGCATTCCTACAGCAATAATTGCGTGACTCAATGTTTTCTCTTATACGCCTACCTCGTACCATTTCATACCGATTATTTAGAGGTGTAATATTTTGCCAGTGTAATAAAATATTTTCGAGACCCCTTGATATATGTGCAGCTTTCCTGTTAGCTAATAAGACACGCGTATGTGACTAAAAGCGCAATACAAAGGTCGATCCAAGCGCGTTGCCTTCGCTTCGACGCGCGCCCCCGATGGCCTTCTTTCGCGACGTCACGAGAAGAGCACTCTGGCTTTGTCTTCTAGGAGGTGTTCGCTGCTGAACCGAAGTGAGGAGGACAGGAGCGAGGCCGCTTTCCGTCATTCTCAATTATTCCCGGGGGACAATGACGCTAAAGACATCGCTTGATCGCGCCCTTATTTTCCAAAAGTACGGCTTGTGGTTACAGTTTAGCCGAGAATCATGTGTGTTCGAGGAAATCATCGACGGTCGCGAAACCCATCTCCGTGGCCGCGCCGATACGATGGTAAGCGGAAGAGCTCTTGCTCTAACGATCCGGGCCTAGCTGCTGGGCTGATGGGCTGCCTATTACGCGGTCTTTACTGGTTACGCGGCCGTTCCTGGTTCGCAACAGAAGTTGGGGTCCAAACGGATGTGCAGCACGCGGGCAACTGCGCACAGGGGCAAGACAGTCCTCGAAGAGCCGATGAAGCAGCGCGGAACATGACCTGAGGAAGCTGCGTGGGACGAGGACGAAGAAGTGTCAATATAGCTGATCCGATGAATAGTCCCGGGTTCGGAGGTGGTCGCAGGGTCGGCTGCCGACAGACAGTCAAATCCTCTGGCTTTCTTGGCCTTCGTTTGCGTGAGACCCTGCCAGACGTCCTGTTTCAGACCCGGGAGCAGCGGGATGAGATGAGCCGTGTGTATCAACTCTACCGCGTTCCGTCTCAAGCGCAGACGGGTGTCTTTCCAAAGTATTAACATGTGATTGCGCTGTGCAATGCCTACATTTGGAGTTCGGTGTTTAAATCGTAAGTACTGCTTCAAGGATTATTTATGTATCATGTTCGATGGCGCGTTGCGTAATAAAAACCCATGCGCTGTGTCCCGCCTCAATGGAGCTTCTGGAAATTGTATTGATTCCTTAGTTTTGCATGCTGATTCGAATGGTCGTTGCAAATAAACATTTACCTCTGATATTTTCTCGTTGTTCTTTGCTACACTATGTGTGCATGCGTGGATGAGTCTTGCTACACCGTGTTTAGGCATCTTTGGCATTCGCGAAATTATTGGAAGTTGATAATTCCAATGGGTAGACGATCTAGGTTGGTGTCCCTGCTAGCACTTGCTTTAGTTTAGTTTCTTACTTTAACGTTTCACCTAATAATCGTTCTTCATTTGTGAAACGTTGAAGAAATACGCGCATCAAAATCTCACTAGACACACTGTTAACAATGAGGAGCGGAAGTTCGTCTGCTTCTTGCGCAGGGGTTGCGGTGACGTCAGAACACCGAGCTCTAAATGGCTCAATTGGAAGGATAGTGGGTATTCTTCAAGGCAGCTAGCATTGAGGTCTACCCACTATTTTTACAAGCATAGTCAATCAAAGCTCAGCGTTCTCACGTCATCGCAACCCCTGCGCGAGAAGCAGACAAACGTGCGCCCCGCATAAATACCGATAGTGCACTGAAGGTATCGTTACCGTCTTAGGTGTGCTCATAATCGACAAGATGCGCACTTGGTATATAATAAATTTAAACATCTTCTGCACTTACGGTGCATTTGCGATGTGTGGGAAGTATAAGAGCAGTGTGCTATAGGTCCAGAGAAAGTGACCTTTCTTGTTTCATAAGAGTGTGAAAGGAGTATGGTATTAGTACATACTATAAGAACCCTGCCAGAAGATTTTCATTACACTGATTCTGTACTATTTTATCAAGGGTTTGCATGAACAGGCTTACTCCTAAGTAGAACAGTTGTCAGAAGAGCAAACTAAGAATGCCTCTGCGGTGGCATTATCAGTCTGTTTTCTCCTGCGTTGAATACATGCTCGTCAAATGCGTTGTCAAAACATGGAAAGTCCAGACAAGGCTATGTTTTTTACGATTTCTCATAAATGGCCCTTCTAAGAGAGGTCGGCTAACAGCAGGGGCCAGGAGAGAGCAGCCGAGCCGGTCCCCTGCACAAACTTTCTTGTGAAGGCAGCTGGGACCTATCGTATGTAGTGCAGGCATTAGTACCATCGTCATCAATACTCTGTTTCCTGGCAGACGCAAGGCCAGCCCAGGTGTGCTGGGTGAGACCCACCGTGCCTCGCCCCTCGACCCCCCCTCCCCCCCTCCCTACCCCCGGGCAGTCGAGGCAGGAGCAGGACGACGCGGGAAATATACCGGTGGTGGAGCAGCAAGGCCCTCCCGCTGCGGCAAAACACGGACCAGGCAGCCGAGGAGAGAAAGGTCCGAGGCCAGGCACATACAGGCTCACTCTAAACTTTGCACACACTTACAACTAACGAAGTGCGAACCAAGGTTCCGCCATGAGGTCGCAGAAAGCAGTGCATGTCAAATCAGGCGCAGTATTATACATTTTTGTGGCGTGAGCAAGGTCTTCACAGGTCATGAGTGTATGAAAATATGCTGCCACTCAATGTTAATAAAACTATTTGCCGTTTAAACTGCCGCAGTTCACGGCCGCACTGGTTCGGACCAATCAGGATATCACCCACACCAACTGTGAGATGGCTCATACCATTGTCTGAACCAAGCATGAGTTGGCCTTTGGACTTCGAAACACCACCGCGTCTCAAGACGAAGTGGTCCTCCTGCTGGCCAGCAAAGGCGGAAAGGGAGCGAGCCCAGCCCGCAGCCCCAGCGCATTCAGCAGCCCTCGCCGAGCCAGCAGCTCCGGCTGAGCCAGCAGTGCCGACCGAGTCCAGGAAATTAATTTTTTTTTTAGCACGCGCCAAGCCGACATTTAAAGTATCTTTTGTTTTCATTCTTCTATGGTCACTGGCTGCTTAATAAATGCAGGGCGTGGCAAGTCCCATGCATCTTAGTATCGCCTTACAGCCAAGAACAAAGCAGCAATAGTCAGATTACAGCAATAGCCAAAAACTGCGAGTTACATATTCCTTGACTGGAAATGTATTGTCCAGTGAAGCAAGTCGAAAATATTGGCTGAACAACAGCTATGAAGCCGTCACTTATGCCAAACACTAGACACTTCTCTTGTTTGTGTGACAGCGAAATCGAAAGTCGGTGAAAGATTGAGCGTAAAGCAGAAGGTACCCAAGCAGCACATTGTGAATGGGCCATCGCTGGCAAGTGCACTATGGCCAACCAGATTTTCGATGGCCAAAGCCTGGCCAAAGTGCTCGGCAATAGCAGTGTTTTGGTCCTCGTCTGGTGACTTGCCATTCACTTTATGCCAGTTACTGGCCATTCACTTTAGGCCAATGACTGGCCATTCATGTTTGGCCAGTGACTGGCCATTCACCTTTGGCCAGTGCCACTTCAGTCACTGGCCATCCACTTCTGGCCAGTCACTTTTGACCAGCCACTGGCCACTCGATTTCGCCCAGCCACTGGGCAGTCACTTTCGGCCAGCCAGTGGCCATTCACTTTTGACCAGCCCCTGGCCATTCCCATTTGGCCAGTCACTGGCCATTGACTATTTAAACCGGACGACGCGGAAACCTCCTCCACCGACGAGGGCGACCCGCGGTACCAAAAGCGCGGAAAATGTGATGTTTTTGGTCCTGGGCTTACTACTGGTCAGAGCCGCTAAAAGCTTTTTTTTTAGTCGAGATACAAAATATAAGTGTCGCGAACCGTTTCAATTATGTATGAAAGTAGTTTTTGTTCAGTATTTTAGATCAGAAAAGAAACAAATACAGTTTATAAAGTACGGAAACAAGAAATAACCCGTCGACATGCCTGCCACCAAGCGGCGGAAAAAGCGGCGCATATTAGAAAGGGCTAGTGGGATGAGGCGCCGACGAACGGCGAGCGTAGAAAGGTCTTGGAGCGTAGAAAGGCCATTTGGCGGTATGGCAGCGCGAAGTGGCTCCCGTTCTGTAATGATTTTTACCCCGTGTTTGCTGTCGTTTACGGCCAATGAAGTGTTATGCCGAAATAGTCTTTAATCGCGCAGCAAATGCAATGCGAGCCGCCCTGGCCGCCCGCTTCATACAGCCTATCCAACACACGCTTTAGTGGCGCCCTCTCGAGCCGTCGACACGGAGTGTGGCAGCCGTGAGCGCTCGATGAGCTTACTATCTCTCCTCTAGTTCACGGCCACTGAAGCCTGGACCTACGACGTCATGAAGGAGGTTATTTTTTGCTTGTTTTTGTAATTCTAATTTGCCTATAATTTTTAAAATAAAGCGAATTTTGCGAAAAGAAAAGTTTCATTAGGTTACTACGTTCAGTGCGCTTAGGTTCGGTGCAAACTAAAAACCAGTAAAAAGTCAATATAGGGCCCCTTTAAGATACCACGGTAATGCAGGAGTAAAAAAAATGAAGTAATTTTTGTGAAGGGTCAGAGCAACGATGTTCAGTTACAATATGTTTCACTTTACACAAGCTTGCTGGCACTAATGGGAAAGAGAAGCCTTGAGTACACAGTAAAAGTTTTTACACACTTAAGGGTGTAAATCATTTTGTCCCAGGGCTAACACCCTCATGGTGTTCAGGCAAGCACCCTTCATAATGGGTGCTTGCTAACACCCTTCGCAAAGGGTGCTGGGCATGGAATGGGCGCCCGCTGGGGTGGCCCAGTGGATGCTGGGCCACCCCAGCCAATCCGGCGCCGGGAGAGTATCACGCGACGTTTTGGTTAAGTGGAGTTCAAGGTCACATGACACTCTCTCGACGCTGGATTCGCTGGGATGGCTGGTAGCGTCCGCCGCACTCGGACGAAGGGTGAAATGAAGTATAGGGTCCCAGTGAAAATATTATAGGAATGTGTCTAATACACATATCAGAACTTGTAAATTGTACAAACATCATATACGGTATTGCATACTCTTATATTATTTTATATGATTTACAGCTTATCATGTTTACTGAACACATTTACACTTTTTCACTTAGAGGGATTGCCACATCATCACATACGAGCCACGTGATCAAGAAATAATGAGTCACACTGAGCACAACTCATGAAGTAATACAAAAGAGCTCCTGGCAAGCCAGAACCTAACTCCGGGGGCAATTAGGAAGTGCTACGGCGCCCCCCTTTCTCGAACTCTAAGTGAGCAAGCAGTGGCCCCAAGCATCGTACTGCACGGCTGAATCATTTTAAGCATCATGGGCTGCCACAAACGAGGCAAGGGGAGCTTTCCTGTTTGGAGATCAAGTGACATGTTTTGTTTGTTTCAGAGCATTGCAGGCAACACGCTTCCCTTATCACTAGTCTCCTTATGCGCATCTGATTACTGATTGGAAACAGGGTAGAGGGCGGTGGTCTAGCCCTTGACTGAACCACAGCAGTATTTTAGTAAGTGAAGCTCATTACGACATCAATTAGAATGTGTTAAATTGAACATTTATTGAACCCTAAGGGACAAATGAAAAATACAATGTATGCCATTCCATGACATAAAGAATGCTATCTGCAAACATGTAACGAAAAATATCACATAATGAACTTGCACTCTACGGCAAAAAAGCAAATGTTTCAGTAGAAGACGCTATTCTCTTGCTCACGTACAATAAAAATTATAAAGTTCTGGAAGACTACTATGGATGAGGAACTCGTAGAGCTAAATTCTAAGCACCTCGCCTTCAGGAGGTCAGCATAAGTTATCACAGAAGGTGCCCAACATTTAAAGAAAGAAAAAGAAAACATGCCTCCATAAAACCTTCTATCATTCATCCTGGAAGCAAAATAAAAATGAACCTGATAATGCTGGCGAGAAAAGTGCATCATAAACTTTTAAAACGGCTCACAAAACATCTCTTCGACCACATACCTGTCTGCAAACTTTGTTCAAAAATTTGATTACGACTGTCCTTGGAGTTGTGTCCCACAAGCCAAGGAAAAGCCTCTCCAGAGCAACCAGCGTGTTGGAAGCCTTGCATTCGCACTGGATGCTGAACAGCCAATATGCTGCCAACAACATGCACAGCCCCTCTTCTGCAGTAAAAACTGAGAACAAGCGCTCACGATCCACAGCAAGGTGAAGAAAGTCTGCATCGTCCAGCTCCTGCTTGGTGTAGAGGACACATGGTGTCGGTGGGATGTTCTCGTCCTGCGTTAGGTAAAAGGATAAAGCACAACATACTTTAATGTAGAAGGTCAAAACATGTTTGCTCTCGTCAACTGCTATTATTCGCTGCAATTAAGGCCATGAGCATCAGCCTCCACACAGACATACAGTGCTTATGTTTAAACAAATAACCGGCGTCGGCAGCAATGTAAAACGAATGAGGAATTACAATCGGGGCAACATCACGACATGAAAGTATTGCCATATAATCTTAGCGACACTTTTGAGTATCTCTATTTCTGTACCAAGATGCATTTGCGAAATCTATTTGTGTTTCTGTAGTGAAATACTTTTGTGATGTATTATGATACGCTGCTAGACTTATGTATCTTGTTACATTTATTGTTGTAAATGAGCTGACAGGTTTGGAGGTAAAAAAAATAGAAGCAACGCCAAAAATCCGACGCATCACTGGTTCGTTTTCGCAATGGGAGTGATTTTTTGCTTTGCTCTCACATTTCGCTTTTACAGCGGCCGGTTTTCATTCTGCAGACAGCAGCCTTCCTGTGCACATTTGAGGTTATTGTTTGGGTAAGAGGATGCACAGATGAGAAACAATATGCCCAAAAGAGTCAGAAGGCAAAAAGCAGGGACGTTTAGGCAGACACGCTTTGTCAGGCGGTGTCATCGGTCGCCAGCGTTCATTGGGTGCGATAATGGGTTCTTAACGGTATCAGCGAACATAGCCAAAGGAAGGCAAGTTTTAAAAAGAAAAAAAAGGGGCAAACACCGACAAAAGGTGGGAAGCTCAGGTGCTACAATCTATGTCTGCCACGGACGCACCCTTCACACCTCGCCACCTTGCATTATGAAGCCGTATAGGGCTGCCGACTGACCATAACGGTACATGCTAATATTTGTCCCTTGGCCAATGATAATTTTTTTGCCTTCTCCTCTACACTGAAAAACCCAAAGATGAAGGTTACAGAAGACAGCAAACATAATGTCTCGCATGTAGCTGTCGAAATTAACTTTCACTATCTACATTTCATGTCCAGTCGCTGACCACATGAGCTCCCCCGTCCGAACACCAACCGGAGCAGCAAAAATCCGGCACGCAGCGCGTCGAACGTGGCGAGGTTGACGGTAGTGGTTTTCAATGGTGGAAGGGGGGGGGACTGCACATAAAAAGGTGCTCGTGATAATATCTTTTTACAGCTATCTATGAGACATTGTTGAGTTTGCACCTTGCTGCACCCCTCGAATTCGTGACAGACAAAAGTGTTCTGACAAAATATAAAATGAGCTCTCTGCGTCAGGAGAAGAGAAATCTCGGTGGCCCCAAAGGTAAGCTGCGGCTGCTGGATGACTTGATGTGAACGGACCCAGAATTCGCGGGCATAGAGAGAGGTGCAGAAACTATGTGATATTCAACTGAAAAGTTAATAAGCTCAAATCATTATCCACTTTAAGCCCAAAATGTATGATTCGCACATGCCTATTATTTTAAGTATGAGGCCAAAGGCGAACCAAGTAGTAGTCTGTTGATTTATTGCCGAATAGAATACATTTTCAGTACCAAACTGGATGGTTTGCTTCTGTTTGGAAGGTTGCGATAAAAATTCAATACTTAAGTGGGTGAAAAGCAAAGCTTTGTAATAATTATGCGCATGATTACATCCTACAAGTCGTTTTACATGTATACAAAGCACTCTATTTGGAAGCTAACAGAATTTTTAAAAAAAGGCCGTGAGAGTTACGTTGATGCCTTCTTCACTGCGTGTTCGTGGGACTCGGCAAACATTATTAAAGGGAATAATTGTCACAGTATGTTGACGAATTGACCAAAATCTGTTAGCCTTTTAATTAATGGCTGTATGGACCATGTTGCAACTGCAGTGTTAAAAGCCAGTCAATATTAAAGGCTATCTCTATTTAAACCATTCACAAAAAGCCAAGCGGCTTCGAGGTATTCATTGTCCAACATTTGCGTTTTAAATGTCGGATGCAAAAACCGCGCTCAGCTTGAGCTCAAGAATTCGTGCCGTTAATGGTGGGTAATAGAGTGACCTAGTCGTACCGGGTACGTCGTCACTATCTCGACAGTGTGTCCTTGGTGGAAGCATCGGCGTCATACTTCCAGGATAGTGAAGGTGCGTCCGAAGCAACCACGTCAGCACGACATCCTGAGGCCTTCTGAGCGCAAGATTTTGCAATTGGGCGACGAAAAGGCAGATTTTTAGCACTGAATATCTCGAAACTTGTTGCCAATCGCAAATTGTGTCAATTGTGTTATTCTTTATTATTCACTGCCTTTGAAACTAGAACTGAAACATATCCCATAAAACCATTATTAAAAATTTTGGTTAATCAGTTTTGATTAACATACTGCTAAGGGTTTTCCCCTTATGTAATCTCCTCCTAGCCCCACAAACACACAGTGAAGCCAACATCCAAGTAACACTCACGCCGTTTTTTTTTAACTTTGTTTGAATCAAAATAGAAAGCTTTGTATTTATGTATATATAAATATATATAAATACCGGGAGCATGTGCATGTAGCCGTGCACCGTCCCACTATAGAGGTCCACTTTTTTCTGAAGTAAAACTGGATCAAACGGACAAGGCCAGTTTTACATAAACCCCCAGCACTGCATGTACCAAGGACCAACGAAAAATGATTGCTTACCTCATAGAACACTCTGTGCGGCTTTAAGAGAGAGGCTTGCGGTCCTTGACGGTGGGTCTATCCGCTTGGTGCAGCTGGGACCTGCAAGAAAGTTAATGCAGCTTGCCATATACCAGAAAGTAACAAAGAAAAGGCCAGTATATACCAGAAAGTAACAAAGACAAGGCCAGTATTACATAAACCCCCAGCACGGCATGTACCAAGGACCGCCAGAAATGTTTGCTCACCTTATAGAACACTCTGTGCGGCTTGAAGAGAGCGGCTTGCGGTCTTTGACGGTGAGTCTACCCGCTTGGTGCAATTGGGACCTGCAATAAATTTAATACAGCTTGCCATATACCACAAAGTAACAAAGAAAGCCAATAATACATAAGCCTACAGCATGACATGTCCCAAGGACCGCTAGAAAGTGTCGCTCGACTCATAGAACACTTCATGCGACAAAACCCTGCATTAAGGACCGATTGAACTTAGTATAAATGTTGCGGAAAAATAAGATCTGCATTCAGCTGTGTCAAAACACGTGATCTAATGTAATAATTGCGCGGCCTTATAGAACACTACTGAAATAATTTTGACCAACGAGAGTGACCGCAAGTGTATACTGTAAAGAATCAATAACAATGATGAAACCTAGAAATCTGTTGAATGCCTTCCCTGTGTTTTGCCATCGAGTGGAAGAAGTTTCATGGCCTATATTTTTCATTAGAAACAGGTGTGATGTCCGTCTGTGTTTTGAAATCTTGATGTCGTGCATGATATTTTTTATTTCCTAGGTTGAAAGCTCAAGGGCATTCCCTGTTATTCGTTTAATCAGATTTACCCAGATGCTAGTAGGTTGCTTTTTGGCGTTTACTGTTTTTGGGTATGTTAGGAGTTGTGAACAGTATAACGCTGTAAGGTCCAGGAAGGAATTCCCTTCGTAAAGTGGTGGTAAGCAGAAGAGAAATTGTAAAGAGTGACTTCATGTCCTCCCCTACGTTTCCTCTTTTGGGTCGCCTATTCATTTTTTGCCCATTAAAACTCAGCTGTATTCGAAACTTCTCTGCATTTGTGTCATCTTCCTGAGAACCCGTCTTGAATAAGTTATTCGTGTTTAGCCTGTATAGCTAGCTTGCATCCTCGTTTCTATTTTTGTTAATTAATGCATGACTGTGGGATTCCATTGTAAGCACAGTGTTAATGCTGCTATTGGCTACCAAATGATTCAATCATCAGCACTATAGTGCTGATGATTGAACCAGTTGGTAGCCAATCATTAAAAAGAAATCACGAAGAATATGGGAACAGAGGATACCAACACAACACAGCGCTGTGTTGATCTCCTCCTTCTTGTCCGTGCCCTTCACACTCCATGTTTTTAATAATACATTTTTTAGTAATTTTCTGCTTGGTATCATCTGCATAGGGGGTTCACTGAAACGACCCACCTGCCATCGCATTCACTTTAGGGCAGCTCCCCCTTCCTCATGGTGCCATTGTTGAGGAAGTGCAAGGCGGGTGTCATTCTCACTATTGTGATGCAGTTCCCCAGGTTCCCATAGGTTTCAAGCCGCTAGCCAAACTGAGTCAGGCCTTCCAGCCCTACAGGAAAAGTCTATTCCACTCTTTTAGACGTAGACACCCACATTTTGTGTGTACCTGAAAGAAGCTCTAAGAGAGAGGAAACAAAATGATTGGCGCATTTTGAATGCATCCTTTTCTTTTGCTGAGAACATACATACAAGTTTCTTTTGCTGAGAACATACATACAAGTCACATGCTACTGTGCATTCAGTGGTGCGGCTTAATTTGTGAAGAACATGTTTTTATATAACTTCGAGCTCTTAGAGAAACGTTTAGTTAAAATGGGTCCGACATAAATGGTTGCTATGAACTGCCCTATACATTTACACATTCCCTCATATCATAAAAAGAGTACAGTAGGGTAGGGCTGCACAGCATAAATTACGAATTTGTAACCAATTAACAGTTGGCATTTATTTATTTCTTACTTTGGCTATTATTCTTTGACAGAAAGAATAACCGGGCGAGTTGATACGGTGGTAGTCTTTCAACTCCATAGAATATTCAGGTTGGACAATAGGCGTTTAAGTTCATTTTTTCTACCTTTCTTTATGTTCTTGGTTTTTCTAGCTGCTCTGCTTTTTGTAAGGGCTTTCGCCACCACTAAAAAACGTGACTTCTAAACTCTTCGTTTTTTTTACATCACACAACCGTAAGCTTGGAAAGTGTGCCGGTTCGGCAAACGCGAAAAGACCGCGCGTCTCTACGGCACAGTCATTAGCTTAGGCAAAAAATCATGCTGCTCGCTCTTGTAACGTTTTTTTCGCTCCCGCTTTATGAAACAAATCGGTGGCGAGCGGCCGTTGGGACAAGACGTCAGAACTAGCACGACCTGTGATTAACACTTTGGGACGGCGACTGAATGCTTGAACTGCCGTCAGACGGCACTTGAACGCTCCGCAAAAGCGTCGTCGGAGGAGTGTCGGAGGACGGCGCCCAGAACATGCCCACAGTTCCGCCGCACGGCAATCTTCCTCACACTGCGGAGCGAGCCAGAGGTTTCGAAGAAGAAACGCTCTTTTCAAATAACGAAATAACACAGGGCAGAAGCGTAGTTAGAATCAAACATAGCTTAGCAAGCACACGGTACACGACAAAGTTTGAAACAGCAGCCCACTTCGCAGAAACAAAAGAAAGTTGCTTACCGGCGTTTGCACGAGTCGTCCATGCTGTCCTGAACTTACGGGCGTTGGCAAGACGCAGCGTCTCCCAGCTCTCAGTCATCGCTTGCTATTCTTGAACACGGTCTTCGTAAGGAAGATATCTAAAATATCCGCTAAAACGGCTAAAACGTAAAAAGAAAGGAGATTTCTGAAGCCACTACAACTCCAACAGCCATCCAACGTCAACCCAACGGAAACTGATTGCAATAGCGATGGTCTTGCGCAGTCTTCAAGAGTTTTTTCTTGCTTTTTCAGAACGAAACGAAGCTAATCATTATTATATTAGTAACAATAAGAATGTCACTACAATAATAATGTAAAAATTTAACAAAAATTTTGTAAATCGTAGGTTTTATTTAGACTTTAGGTAGTTTCGTTTTTTGTGCAAAACCGAAACTAGCTCAAGCAACGTTTCCTTCGTCGTATTTGTTTGCGTGCATGTGTGTGCGCGCGCGCGTAGATGCGTCCGCGTGCAGGTGTGTGTGCGTCTATGCTTGTGCATGCGTGTGGGTCTGCGCGCGGGCGTGCGTTTGTGCATGTGAATGCGTGTGTACGAGCGTGCGCGCGCGTGTATGTGTGTGCCTGCACGCGCGCAAGCGTCTGTTTGTGCTTTCTATTGAACTGCGCCAGCAAGAAGACCAATTGGATGCCCCTGGACACTGTTAAAAACACAAACTTATTTATTATTATTATTATTAATATTATTAATATTATTGTTATTGAAGCATGGCCCTGAGTTTTTAGACTCAGGACCATAGAATTTTCTATAGTCGGGTAAAGAAAATGTATTGGTTCCCTGACTTTAGACACAGGGCCCTAGACTTTTCAAAGCTGGCTGTAGCTGTATTTATGGATTTCTAAGGCCGACCATACAGGGCTTGTGGAGGTGATAGCCTGCCATTTAATTTTTCATAGACGACCATAGACCATTTTTGTATGGGATGTCTCGGACTGGTTTATTATGGGTTCTGCCTCTTTATATGTGTGAGTTATTGTGCATGTAATCTTATTCTCAAATGAATATTTTACCTAGGTTGAAATGGTCATGTGACAGGTTCTAGCAGCACGTCATGAATATTTGTTAAACATATTTACTTTATTTTATTTCCTGTTATGTTGTCAGATATAAACTCGAGACTAACTGATTTTCTTACTGTACACTTCCATCAATAAATATTTGTAAAAAATTCTTGTATTGAACATTTCTCCCTGGTTTCCAATTTTTGAGTACGGAGTAATTTGTAAGAAAATAAATATGAACTCATATATAAAATTTTGTTTGCAAACATAAAAATTGTATGCAAAAGAGGCACTTTATTATCAGCTATTTGCATAAATTACAACTGACATTATAAAAAATAAGACTGCTAACAATTGTTGCTGTTCAAGCAGAAATGTAACCTGTACATTATGAAGAGAGCCGTATATAAGCTTTCCAAAACCTTTTCGTATTATTTAGTTAGCACCCTCTTCTACACCCTTCATACACCCTTCACTAAATGGAGGGTGTAACACGAAACAGCACCCCTTTCGGTAAAATTATGAGGGTGTATTACTAGGTTTAAGGGTGATAAAAGTGTGTAGCCGAGGGTGTAAGTTGCTACAACACCCATTTTTCACCATTAAATGTGTAAAAACTTGTACTGTGTACCTCCGGTACGGAGTTTGATACTCCCGGAATCTAGTGGAAGCGGATGCGTTAAAATAAAACCAAAATAGAAGAATCGCGACAAATTTTCAACCTCAATATTTTCATTCGATGCTTGTCAATCTGAGAAGCTTGCAAGCACTGCATGTGTTCCCATTAGATAATAAAAAGAACACATGTGCATTGACTTCTTTGTACTATTCCAAAATAAAACAAGAAAAAAACTTCGGTCAAGGAAGGGTTCACGTCATGCTTACCGAAATCAAAGCAGCTTGATTTTTTTTTACTTATACTGTTGATATTTTTTATTATTGTAACTCAAGTGGTACAGCTTGCAGCAAGATGAACTGGTACAGGGTAATACAAGCTATTACAGTAAAAATGTCATTATTGGAGGCCCTAGCGCATCAAGAAGTTAAAAGTAATGCTGGAATGAACGGCTGCTTTACCTTTATTGAATAAAGTTTAAGCAAAACAAAAATGAACGAATTGCTCAAATAATTAGCGGTACATCAAAATCACTTACCCAAGGTCTTGTTTACCTATGAAAAAATATCCGCATGCGGGTTGTCATTTGAAAAAGATATGCCCGCATATACACACACACATACCGCTCTTTCTCGAGCATTGTTTGTAATCCAACTCAAGCGACGACTCCAGTTTTCTTCCGCATAAGTTGACGACGTCCAAGGCTCTACATAAGTTCACTCGTTTATGTATCATCGAGATGGTCTGAAGAGCTTGGCTCACAATACACTAGAAGGTTTTCCGAAACCTCAACCAAGTCGTCGTGATGTCAAGGATGACTGGCCACCATCAGCTCTTTCTCAACTATGCAACTGGATGTATCACGCACAAGCAAATGAACAGACGCGATCAAGCCACGAAAGGCAGGACTGGCTCACTTGCTCTAGTAGAAGCATAGCCGTGGCATTAATTCCCTTCGCTGACCACTGCGTGTTGAAGTGAATCGCTCTCAAGCTAGCATCTGGCACCCAGGCCAATTATTCGTTAACCCTAAATGGGCACCATGTGGAAGGTCGGATATCTAAAACTTATTAAAGATGTCCCGAACTGAATTAACCTACTTAAAACATAAAGAAAACCCGTAAAAAAAATCTACTCGCGCAGGCGTTTGTAAACGGGCAGGAAGACAGACACAGAAGTTTGTTTTCAAATCTCCTAGAAGTTTGTTACGCACAACATGTCCCGTAGAGAAGTACAAACGTGCAAGCGCTCTGCGAAATGTAGAAAGGTATGTCTAAGCTTTTATACAGCTGAGAAGATTGCAAAGCAAACAAGAACAGGGGTAATTCTTAGGTACATTGCCTATTCTCCCGGCAGCTGGAAAAATAATTTCCCCGAAATTCTACTCGCAGACGCCTCTCATTGGCGGTGGCAATCAGTTCATCGAAGGATGTATTATTGACAGATTGTTTTACAAACAGCTATGATTAGCCTCTTTTGTTTTGTTTTTTGGTAAGAAGTCACCCCAGATTGTCGCCGCAAATTTCTTGTACGGTGGGCCACGCCGGTTAACATTTCTGTAATGAGCCGTCGCAGAATGTCGCCGCGAAGCTGCGTGGACGGGGCTGCCGGCCAGTGATCGACACACCCGCGAAAAAATGTCCCTGCAGCGTGCAATTCGCGTAGCGAGTGTCGGTGATATGTTAGTGTCGACTAAACGTGTCCATGAAACGTGTATTCACGAAAAGTCGCCTATGAAACATGTTTCCACAAAATGCCGGGAGAACAAGAAAGTCAGTATTTTCTGGTAGTTGTCGCATGATTTCAGCCAGCTATTGGGAGGCGACTGCGGGTGGAATTTCGGGGAAATTATTTTCCTGTCTGCGGGAAGAATAGACAGTGCCTGATTCTATAAATAATCTTGAAGAATCCCCGTAAAACAGCGGTCACTCGTTTCCAACAATTCGGGTTCAGTGTACTAACCATAAACTTAGCGGACTTGAACGATGTATTCCGAGATATATGTCAATATGGGCACTGCAGATCAACCACACAAAAACGAGAAGACGATGTCTGCCACATCGTGTTGAATCTTAACGGACCCCTTTCTGCCCGTCATTTGCCGAACGAACACTAAACGCGTCACAAGAATTTCTTAGGCTTCTTTGAAGAAATCGCTTGTTGCCGATATACGCGTAGACTTTCAAATACTGGTAGTCTTCGTACGTTGTCGCGGACGAAATCTACGGCAGCCCCGCAGGTCGCAGCATAGCACACAAGAATCTAGGCCAGGAAGCAGGCATTCCGGATCAGAAAAAGCTATTGCGTCATCCGGGAAACCTTTACAACGTGATCGCGCTCCTGACG
>JABSTQ010004270.1:0-66783 GCA_013358835.2 Ixodes persulcatus
TGAGACTGCAGTACGGTTCAGATGATTTCTTGTTTTTTTTTTTATATCGGAAAGCTTCGCATAAAATTCGCTCAACACGATAGGCACAGGATGCCTTTGTGCTTTTGTTTTCCACAGAACTTAACCAGCCTTTAAACTCGGGCAAAGACTGCCAACTTTTTCTATAGTGCTGATTGTACTTCGGAGGCGTAATAACGCTAGATCCAGCAAGTTGGCAAACTTCAACGCTTGTATTATTTGCGGAAACTATCCGCCGGCCGTCTCATTCCCAACAAGCTCGCGAACGCCTTGAGTGACTCAAGGCGTTAGCAAGATCTTCATCCAGGAGCAAAACAGTAGAAGACTGCATTGAATTCATGTAGCTACCCATTTTGTATAAATCGTCATCCTCGGGGGGTTATCTTCGATAACCGCACTGAGGTTGTTCTGGAGTTTAGCCGTCGCAAGCAGGTTTGTTCCATAACTTGTCAAACAAAGCTGTGCGCGTCAATACCTGCAGTTTTTTTCGCGACATTCACAAAGGATTTTACAAAAACCTGCTAGATAATCCCTGAAAAGGGAAGTGGTACTAATGTGGTTCGTGGTTTGAGAATGTCTTCGCATGACCGCTACCTCACCCTCAACAGGATGAAAAAAAAAGAAAAAAAAAGAGTGACGTCCAGAACAGTCACCTGAAAGCCACTGGAGAGGCTCTATGTAGCTTTAGTAACAACAATGTACCTAACTGTAAAAAAAATAAATAAATCGTGTAGTAAAGTTTAAAGACTCCAAAAAGACAGAAAAGCCGTTAGGATGACTGAAAACACGCTAAATTTAGCGACTCTCTCGCCAAGTTAACATTATTGGCCCGCCACAGCTCCGTGACGTCAAGCCCATCTGTCGGTCTATACACGTTTGCAAGTGCGGTCTCGGGGCACCGCCTTCTTGCTCAGTGGGGTGCGCTTGGGCGCGGTTGTAATCAGATTACGACGCCTTAGCAAGGCTTCGTAATCGGATTGTGACATGTCCAAATGCACTCCAGCCGAGGAAGATGGCAGCGCCCTGAAGCCGGACTTTCAAACGGGTATAGACCGACACGTTGGCTTGACGTCGCGGAGCTGCAGAGGCGCTGTGATCGCGCCGGAGCCGGGTGGCAGAAGGGTGCATGTTTTGCATGGATGTCGTAGCGTTTCAGCATGCCGCAAAGCTGTTTAGCCGTAAGAGAGACCTGCGGTAGAGAGACCTGTACGGCTGCACCATGTGGGCTGTGAACTGGCTTGGCGAAAAAGCTGAATAAACGTCGACGTGAGCCATTGTTGTCGGCGGCAGCAACTTCACGTGGGAAGTCCAGCAGGCCTTGTTTACGGCGTATGGATCGTTGCAAGGCAATGCCATTCACGCACAGTTTGTCTCTATACCGCTGCCGTTCAGGGTCGGGTAGCGAGCTCAAATAGTTAAGCATAACATAAGACATAGGTTGACAGGAAATACGACACACAAATAAATCTAGAAGCGTCTACAACGTCAACAACGAGCACACTACACACAACGCAATGGCGAAAACAGAGAGCCTGGCCGCTTCTGCCCACATAGCTACTGCGCATGTGCGGCCTTCCAACAGTGTTGGTAAACAGAGCCGCGCCGCGTGTCGCTCTATAACAGCCCCCCCCCCCCCCCCCCGAATAATATGTATACCTACATACTGTAAAATACCGGGCAAGCGCCCACTCAAACTTAAAGATATTCACAAAAAATGGGGGATGGGCGCTTGTCCGGTCATCAATTTTACATATAAATGTACTGTGCGTATTTTTTTCAGATCTTACAAATTTGGGGATGGGCACTTAATGTGGAATGGGCGAATGCACGGTATTATACGGTATATGGCTCTGAGATGAGAAAGGAAAAAAACACCTGATGCCTGAGCCCTCCTTTCCTTAATCCTCAAAGAGTGTGCGTTTTTTTTTTGTACAAAATTTCAAAATAAATTTCTAAAAAAACTGCAAAATTTAAAAAAAACCTTTGGCAGAAAGGAGCAACCCTAATGCATGGTTAATGTAGGCCTACGTTATAAAAGCTTAATAAATATTTTTGACGTTTAAGCGTGCATTTCGAGCTATAACCAGCTGCTATGTTTCAATGGCACTTTGTGCATGGTTCTGGATTAAATTTGTGCATATGATCTGCTTTGCACATATTACGCAAACTAAATGTGTATAGAATAAAAGCCCATGCGAAAAGCAGTTATTCCTTGTCTTGAAAATTTCACACCGAGATTGCTAGCATATGCAGTGTCCAAATTCAATGCCTGGAGTACACAGTGAGTGATTTGAAAATAGTTAATGGGGAGCATAGGATGAAAACAGTTTGAGGGAAATAATCTCGTTCTTCATAATACCTTCTGTTTGCCTGCTATATAAAAAGAAAATCTGAATTTACACCGAATTTTTTTCTGGAACTTAATTTTTGAATTTTTTTAAATTGTGCCATTGCTCTCAAGTGATCTATGTGTACAACTTTAAAGTAAAGCTAGACTCAGTGCTGTCATTTAATTTACTCTGCTAAAAAAAGTTTATATGTTTTTAAATACTTTTACAGATTTTATATGTTTTTTACTTACAGGTACCATATCGTTGAGTTTCTTTTAGACCAGAGCACGTATGCCGTTCCGGATTGGTGGCTACACAAATCTGACAACGTGCTCTGGTGCCACTGGCCGCCCTACAATACCAAACTTGAGATCATCCACGCGATTCAGCGAAACGAGGCCCGAACCCCAGATTGGAAGACTCTTCGAGTCAAAATTATTCATTCGTACTGTAAGCACATAACTGTAATTTAATATGACCCTGATATTCATGCGATTCCTCGTCATTTAGACACCCTAGAGCAGGCTCTGGCAAGGCTAGGGGAGGCGAAAGACACGTCTAACCTGGAATCAGCCTCACCACCGCGAGCGCGACGGAGGGCCCAGAAGAGGGTCGCGTCCGACTCTGACGATAGCGACAGCTATCATGTTGAGGGTAGGATATCTTTCTTGGATTTTTTTTATACTTTAGTAGAGTATTTTGCTGGGCTAGTTATTTTATCATTATGCAAAATTAAAATCGCACAAGAGAGACACGGGACAAGAGGTAGAAAGGACAGCTGCTGTCTACAACTACTTGTCTTGTGTCCCTTTGGCGCTATTTTAATTTTGCCTAAATTTTTTTATATTGCTTGCAGCCAGATATATATCTCCAAATTGTATAGTTTTATTTCATGAAGCACACCTTCAGAATGTCAGGTTCACGCAACAACACTACTTCGACTGAGCTACGTGGGACAACCCTGTTTCCACATGCAGTGCCACTGTCCCCCAAAAGTTGGCCTCCTATTATCCAAAGCATTATAAGTTTAGAGACAACTACTTTCTATGGGAGCTGTGCAACTGAGTTGATCTATAGTCAGCTGTATTGGGAAGTACTTTAAGTACATTGTACTTAAGATACTACTTCAAGTACATTGTACTTAAGATACTACTTCAAGTAGGTTTAGAAAAATTTTACTTTACTTGAAGTACATTGTCTTAGTATGTACTTGTACTATACTTGAGGTATTTCTTGTGTTTTCCGAGGAAAGTACAATTTTTGACTTTAAAAGTTCAGTCCCCAATTTGGTCTTGTTAAATTTGTATCGCAAAATCATGCTTTGTCAACTGTGAAGAAGTTTTGGGATGGATATTCTACTCACCAGAAACGCAAGGAAACGACGCATCGCTCCGTTTGTAGTGGCGGCTGGGCTGGGGCTGGGGCTGGCTTTCCCAGCATTGAGATCTCGCTACTTCTTGCTCAGTCAGCGCAAGCGAGGATGTTAAAAAATTAGGAGAGGACACTCCTCCACGAGAAGATTGCTTGTGGAAGTTACGGGGTTGACGTCATAATCTCTCCTAGTCCATTTAACCCCCTTGGGTGCAAGCCAGTGCAAGTGCCACCAAAATCAGTAGTGGCAGGGGCTTTTGAATTTGTCGCCATTTCGATAAATAATTGCTCTGTAGCCACTCGACGTTGTCCAATATTCGCCGCCATTTCCGAGAGACACTGATGCACCGCGATCACCCCTGGGGCAACCCATATCAGTTTAAAAGGACACTGTATACGGAAATGAAAGGACACAATAAAAATGGCAACAAAATGTACCTTTACTGAACTTTTTTGTATTTATAGTACTTCAAGCACATTGCACTCAGTGTACCCACTACTTTACTTGAAGTACATAGCCTCTAATTTACTTTGTACTTTACTTCAAGTACTTTGTAGATGTACTTTACACACCAGTGACAGTCAGTGAAAGGTTAAGAACCCCGAAACAGCTTCCGCCATAAAGCCCTCCGTTCTTTCCATATTAGCAGAGCGAACGCTGCAGAGGAGGCAAGGAGGGACTCGTTCCCCCTGCAGTGTTTGCTCAGTTAAAGTGAAAAGAGTGTAGGGCTTTGTGGAAGGAGCTTGTCCTGGGCTCTTAACCTGTTCCCAACTATAGTAAAGTTGGGTTTAGCAATCAAACATGGCAAGCATTGACGTCACACCTGCTTCCATTGTGGTGGTCTTCTTGGAGAGTGTATACCATCTGCAGCATACATTTAGCACCGCCACATTTGATTTTTATTGCAAGAAAATGTAGAAATGGTCACTAGAAGAGTGTGTTAATGGGGACTTTTAGCAAATAGTTACCATGTTCTGTGTACCTCACTACCGGAGCCTTTGAAGCATGCTTTTAAGTGCATGTCTTGCACTCACAATATCATTCGGGCACGCGCTTAAAGGGACACTGACAGGGCATTTATGCTCGTTAAAGTTTTAATTTGTAAGTGACATATGAGAGCCCAACCACCCAGAAAACAGTTCGCGGCGCGAAATTCGTTTTCTTTCCGCCCGAAAACCGACGATCTAGAACCGGTCGTTGTGAGTTGCGCTCGCTCTCTTTTCCGTGGTCACGAGTTGTTTTCTATGGTTTAGACACAACCATTTAATATAATCAAAGTCGTGGGTCATCGAAGGCACGCACACAGCATTAAAAATAGTAAAGAAATATGATACCCATTTTTTGTGACCTATAAAAAGCTGCAAATACGTTGATTGGGAAAAACAAAATGTTGCGCAGCCACATGGCTTCCGCCAACGCTCTCCTCCTTTATGTTTCTTCCTCCCCAGTCAGTTTTTGTTTTGAGCAGTTGCATTTTTTCACTTTATTAAAAATATACGTGACTACGTAGCAAAATATTGATTGGGTAGTCTTCTGACACCGCAATGAATCGCCTGGCAAAAAAAATAAATTTTGAGGAGTGATAGAGTCTATTTTCAAAGCATGCTTCAAAGGCCCTGGTAGTGCGTAACGCGGGATGTGGTAACGGTTTGCTAAAAGTTTCCATTGTCACATGCACACCATGTACTGGACTGGTCATATCACACCCTCAAAGCAATGAATCAAAAATGTTACATTGTAGACTGCATTAACCTACAGAACTGCGTGCAGTCTAAGGTTTATGTGAACTTTTTTGTTTTTCATAATATATTGTTATTTTCAGGTCCATTAATTCCACCACTCCCTGTGCCACCAACCATCCCAGTACCAGGTCAGTTATAGTTTTATTAAAGGGAAGCTGAAGAGCTTTTCGAAAAAAATGAGTTAAGGGTTGATTCTGACGTGTCTGTGCCTACTGAGTCCAAATATCAGAACCGTTTGACCCAAAATAATCCCTTAACGCGAAAAAAAGCGAAGAAACCAGAAGCGATCGCCGCGGCGGCACGCCATTGGCTAGTGACGCGCCACTACGTCGTAAAAGGACCATCCCGGTTCTCGTTTGCTCCGTCGCTTGTGGAAGTCGCCGGGCGCCGGGTCCTCTGCTCTTGTGAATCGGGTTCGGCTTCTGATTTTTCGAAATCTTTCGGTGGATCCGAAAGAGGAATGTGTCCAGACGACCCTCGATGTGACAAAGTATGCGTTCCAGTCGTCGGCAAAGTAGGAAAATGACCCCACCTCAGTAATATACGCAGATACGAGGAACTGCTTGCCCGGACGCGACATGGCCGGCTTCATACCTTCAGGAACGTACAGACTTCTATTTATTTTAACGTAAAACGTTGACAATAAACGGAGTGTTATTGACGGGACGGCTCAAGCCGGATTAGTGTGACCCTCCCCAAAACGGTCGTCGGAGGACAAGAATTCTCAAAACGGTCGTCGGAGGACAAGAATTCTGCAAACATCGGCCTTCGTGCTTGCCAGCTGCTGGACGCGTGAGCGTGCAGGCTGCATTGTTCATCAAGGCTGAAGTGGTTTGAAGGGATAGTATAATCGGCTTCAGGCGGCGGGAGAGCTTCCCCGAGATGAGACGGGTGATAAGACAGGGTCGCCGTTCTGCCACCGCCATGTCCTTGCGCACTATGCGAATAACTGTGCAGAAGGTCCATCCTCGTGATAGCGGTACCCTCTGCTGCGTTTAGTTTGTTTGCCACAAACTATTACGCCATTATAGTTTTAGAAAAAGCGGAGATGTGTTCCCGGCAGCCCTTAATTTGATACCGAAATCGTGAAAGCTTCCTAGGCCTCTACATTCGCATACTTTTACCAAGATTTGTTGACTGCATCGCACCACCACCAAGCATAATCATCGTCCGATCCAATTTCTACAGCACAAAGAATTGTTGCATGACACAAACTTTTTACGAAAAACACTGCGTAACTTGTAAAAAAAGAACTCGATTCAGAACAGGAGGTCACAAGTATTGTATTTCCAAAAACCTCTCCTGAAGAGAATATGGACCTTTGAAAGAAAAAAATAACAAAATTTATGTTTACGTTTAAAAAATATGTGACCTCAAATAATGCCAGCAACTGTAAAAAAAAAGTTTATGCTAAAACAAGCTGCACCGTGAAAGTCGCATTATGAATTGCATGACCATTTATTAGAGCAAGCCCTTCTCTCCCAAATGGCTGGGTAGCCGAGTAGATTAAAATCAAAAGAAAATGATATTCACTCTAAAAAAAGTTTGTGCGTGTACTTTCACACACAACACTCGGAGAGCCAATCATCGCAACTTAAAGAAGCAGCTCTGCAAATGACGATGCCGAAACTTATGTTTAGACCAAAAAACGCAGTCTGAGTTGTGACATTAAGCAATGGAAAACGTCACGCTTGCATTGCTTAATGTCAAAACTCGGACTGCGTTTTTTTGGTATAAACATATGTTTCGACATTGTCATTCGCTGAGCTGCCTCCGTAAGTTGCGGTGATTGGCTTTCCGAATGTTGTGCGGGAAAGCAGATGCACGGGCTTTTTTTAGAGTGTTGGGCAACCCATGATTGTTTTCTTTTGTTTCCCAGATTTCCCGGACCGGAGTTGGTCCGGAAAATATGGTCACTTCAACAATATAAGAAACCAACACTAAACCACTAATATAAGGGGTTAAAGCAAGAGAGCCAGTGGAAACCCGCTATTCGTCTAAATGATCGCGGCTTTTCCAGCACGCTGCACAATTCTAATAACGTAATAGCTTTTTTCTAGAACAGTCGACCTACAATTCTTACCTAGTTACGTTTCCTCTTTGTTTTTGATTTTTAATGCGCTGAATTGCCTTCTTACCTTCAAAGGTGGTCGGCAGAGTTTCGGGTTCAGGCAAGCCTTCTTCAGACCCAAACCCATACGTACGCAGTTTTAATATGCGCCGTCTGAAACACGTTTCAAACAAAAAAAGGTTTACTTGCTCAAACCCACCCACCCCTTTAAAATCTCGGCGACGAAGTGAAAAAGACGGTAAGCGGGAAGAACAACTGCGACAAGCGCTGTTCGTAAAAGCTGGCGGCTACACATGAGTACGGCATCGCGCAACAGCAGGAGTCAGTTGGTTCGGTATCACGAGAATTCTGCAAACCCGTGAACAAACAAAAGAACAATCAACACGTCAGGCAATTGAGTCAATAGCATGACCGGTCAACGGATAAAAGCAAGCGCTATGCAGCGGCAGAACGACGATGGCTCGAAAAGACATTAGAGCAGCCTACGAGGAAAGCGCAGTCAGCCGCGGCGGGGTCCACCAGCCGGTCCTTTTGTGACGCAGGCTCACGGGCTTCCTCCTCTCTCCCCTTTCCCTCTGCTTCGGAGAGGCATGGCTTCGGCGCTACTTTGAAGGCGCTTTTCCAAATAATCCGCGCAGAAAATGACCAAACCAATACGATATCCGTGATGGCTGAGGTCTGATTAACTAGGCTCAGGTGTTTTTTTCTCATATTTAGAACCGCTTCAGCTTCCCTTTAAAGGGATACTTCAACGAAATTTGAAATATTCCCGTCGTGTTTAAAAATAGGTTGAATATGATCCACAATATCCGTAAATGACAATCGCACGTTTCTCTTTTGAGCCTGGTGGCTGTATTTTTCGTTATAAACGGCAAACTCTGGCAAGCGCTCGGAAAAGGCCCAGCGGAGTGTGACGTAGGTCGTCTCAGGCAACGATTGGTCTCGGGACGAGCAAAGCTACGGCAAGGCTGATGTCGAGAGGATGGCCTCGTCGTTCCAGCCACCGAAGCGGCTGCTTTTGTACGAATTTTGAGTGACGAGTTAATCTTCTATAATATTGTAGGGGGACAATAGCGACTTCTGCGACACACAAAAGGCATTCTCGGGAAGAGGGGAGTTCCTCCGTCCTCTCTCCTCTCGTCGTGGCCGGAGGCGAGACAACCTCCGTCACTAGCTGTCAAGGTTCCTAGATGGGCATTTCAAACGAGGCTTTAGCGACATCCGCCAGGTGCTCTTTGCTAATCGTTTAATTCGTTTTAAAATTCTTTTTCGACACTTTTTTAACAAGATATTGGTGTGTTCGATGTGATACTGCTCCTTTGAACACATATAGACCAAAAAATGAGCGCCGAAATTTCGTTGTAGTATCCCTTTAATGAAAAAATTGTGGAGCCCTTCCACTTCAAGTGAAAATAGAGGACCAGTGAAGCTGTTATCTTTATGACGTCTAGGATGATGCCTAGAGGACGACCTCCAGGACAACCTCAAGGACGACTTCTAGGATGACCTCAAGGATGACCTCGAGGACGACTTCCAGGACGATGCCTAGAGGATGACCACAAGGACGGCCTCGAGGGTGACACCTAAAGGACAACCTCAGGGACGACTTCTAAGACGATCTCGAGGACGATGCCTAGAGGATGACCTCAAGGACGCCTTCTAGGATGACCTCGAGGACGCCGCCTAGAAGACGACCTCAAGGACGACTTCTAGGACGACCTCGAGGACGGCACCTAGAGGACGACTTCTAGAACAACTTCTAGGACGATGCCTAGAGATGATAACAAGGGATCAGAACTTCACTATCTAATAATACGAAGGAAGGGTGAAGGGGATCGGAGCACGTGGAGCGAAAGCTCGCTCTGCAGAACCTAGGGATCCTGGGTTCAATCCCCACCCCTGCCAGTTTTGTTTTGAATGAGCATCGTACCGACGTGCGATCGTGTATCACTACTGCGTGATGCACGTTAGACTCCAGTCTAGCAGTAGTACTGCACTGGCAAGATTTCTCATTTACAGCTGGAAGACTCATCGCGCGTTGAGGTAGACCAAGTTCTAGGCTGTATGAACATACTCGCAACCCAATTTTTTTTTTTAGGAAGGCTGACTCGTGCTGGTTTCCCCCTCTTTTTGTTTTTATTTATTAATACTTGCCACGACCAATGGGGAGTTTTCTGTCGACATGTCAGGACGCATTTTTTCTCAGACCCTAGCGTATAACAGCTTCCCTGTAAAACTCTGTCAGAAACGTACATTGTCCCCTTTTTAACAGTTCACCAAACTGAGGCAGGGTATGACCAGGCATACTTCAGCCAAGCTGTGGGAGGCTCATCACACATGGGTGAGACAACTTACATTTTATTTTGATATTCTGATAGAATATTTATGTATCCTCTAAAATTAAATATTGCCTATAGAGTATGTGCACCATTCATGACTGTCATGCATTTGGAGGTGGTGCTCATGCAGCAAATTGGGATGGTGCAAACGTCCAAGAGCTGGAATGTTGAAATCAACAGATTTTTATTTACAACTGGAAGGGGGTTAGCAAAAAGAGCTACTACAGTGCAGCTTGACAGAGTTCCAGGACAAAGTTTATGTCCAGTGTAAAGTAAGCAGTAGTGGCGAAATAAAACAGAAAAAAATAGGACCTTTACAAGAAAGGTGCAGGTTCACTGCAGACGAAAACATAGCTGCACTGTACACATGCCATCCAAATATTCCAAAATGCATAGAAAATGGGCACCAAAAATTTCAATGGTTTTCTATAATTCACTGCACAATCCTCAATTAAAGGCTATTTTGTAGGTTTAAGCATTGGAAACTTTCAGGAATGTAATTTGGAGACTCCTATTATTTTAAACAATGTAAATTTATCTTTCATTGGTTCAGAAATGTGAAATGCTTTGAGAAATCTTAAATACGAACGGAGTTTTGCATACATATAACTTCTGATATGATAAAAACATATTTTGACAAATCCAATTCACATGACATTTCTTGGATGGTTCTTGCTTTTGTCCATTTTTTTCAAGGCAATGATAGGGTGTATATGTTCTTGTTTTTTTTTAATTCTGTAAACGTTCAAACGTTTTTAATTCTGTAAAAGTTTAAAAACCCTTACGTGGCATAGCCAGGAATTTTTTTCAGAGGGGGGGGGGGGGGGGCAGGGCAGGGCAGGGCAGGGCAGGGCAGGGCAGGCTGGCTGGCTGGCTGGCTGGCTGGCTGAGGTGGCTGTGATGTCTGTGAATTCAGGTTGGGGGGGGGGGGGGTCTCAAAGTGCATGTGTATATCAGGGGAGGGGGAGGGGGGCTGAAGCCCTGTAAGCCTACCCCTTTGATATGCCACTGGTATAGACCTTTTTCGCGTATTCTTGTCCCCGGCCGCGAAGTATGCATATCCGGTATGGGCGGCGAAAAAATAATAAAACATTTCACCCTGCAAATAGTAAAAAAGTAAAGGGGAGACAAAACGAAAATGGGTGTCGGTTACGCTCAATTTCTAAATGCTTTCCATTGGCGTGGCGATGGCAACGCAACGTTTTCGCCCATACTGGAAGTGGCAATATTTCAAGATGGCGGCGCCCTTGTGAAAAAGGTCTATAGATACCTAGCTTTAGTACATTATTCGGGGCCTGAATGACTGCAGACACAAGCCTAGCTCTGTAGCCAAATGGCTTATGGAATGTGTTGTTGCTTCGAACACAGACAGAAATTGCATCCTCAGTGTTTTAAAAGCTATTGTTGTGATCCCCTAGCAGTATTGGTTAATTTATTATTAGCAGAAGCTTGATGACATACTTAAAAACCTCGGGGAGTACAGGGGAGTATGTGCTCGTGCAAATCATCATGCCCAGTGTTGGATACAGGGGGGAGTTCAAACCCCCTTATGTGGGGGGAGTTCAAAACCCCCTTATGTGAATGTACAGCTAGTGCTAATAGGCACCTCAACACTGTTGAGCAGGGGATAACAGAAAACACATCTGTGTATAGGAGAAAGATATCATCTTGCAGCTTGTTCAATATAAAAAATGTTTGGTTGATCTTGTGTTTTTAGGTGTCTTGAGTTTTCTGTGGTAACAAGCAAGTTCAAGTATCATGTAATTAAAATGGATTAAAAAATTTCTTTTTGTAAAACCTCACACAGTTAGTATTCATGCAAGAGCCTCCGAATTCATTCCCCTGAGGGCGTCTGGCTAGCTGTGATGGCCTCATGAATTACAGTTGAGGTTTAAATAACCTAACTATCATATTACTTGGCAGTACCCCGAAACGCCCCTGAGGAGCAGCCTATCTTCCACACCCTGCGTCCAGCACGTACGACTGAAGGAGGTGAGAAAGTGGAGGCAACCTGTAAATTTTCATGATGCGGAAAGCTGCCAATCATAGACAGATTGGCAGCTTTTCAATGTGATGTTTGTTTTGGCACAATGAGTAGGGGAGATCAAGTTCAAAACAGGAAGATGGGAGAGGACAGGTGAAATAAATTTTACATTGCACTAACAGCTCTGTAGCATTCCATTTTCATTTCATTGCTCTTGGACTAAATGTTTCGAGGATTCCAGCCATGAACTTACCCATGCAAAACAAATGTATACCACTATAAGTGTGGTAATGAGGTCCAACTCTGCATGCGATGCACCTTTCAGCATTCATGCCGCCACCTGCTCTCTATCAAGTTACCTGGCAGCTACTCACATTAAAACAAATTTTAAGGTTTGAAATTGAAGGAATATATTTGTACTTCTGATTATCAATTGCCTGTCGTAATATATTTTATTTGAAAAGGTTGTGCCTAATGCACCTTAAAATACTGAGCATGTGCCCAGTATCACGTTCAAAGCACCGAAAATACACAAGGACAATAAGAAAGGGGACGAAAAGAGGTTGCTGTTTTCGTCACCTTATTGTCCTTGTTGATTAGCTACCATGATTAGCTACCACCAGCTCGCCTGAGCACTCGCGGCCTTTTCTTATTGTCCTTGTGTAACTTCGGCACTTTGAACGTGGTAATGAACTAACTAGCCTCGCATGTCTTTTCCTAAAGGGATGCTGAACCAAGATCTGGATTCCACAAAACACGCGGCAAAAGCGTGTAACGGGATGCTACAAACACCAAAACATCACGCATAGAGCAATATCTCGAACGGATGACCATATTTTTCAAAAAAAGGAGGCGCATTTGACAGATATGCTTTTGTCTTGTTTCTCCGAGAAGGAGAGGGGACGGCCTCGAGTCTTCTCCACCTCGCCGCCTTGAGGCGGCGAAACGAAGAGAGGAGGAAACGAGATATCTTGACGTTCACGTGCCTCGTCGGCCTGGTTTAATCTCGACGTCTTTTTCTAAAAATACGGCCGTCCATTTGAGATATTGCCTCACGAGTAGTGTTGTTGGGATTGTCGCGTCTCGCCTACATCTGCATTGTTTTTTTGGAAAATCAAATTTCGGTTCACCATCCCTTTAAAGGGGTCATGAAACAATATCGGGTTGGAATACTCGTGACTTTACAGAGGCGCACCGGTCCTGGTCTGGCACAAGTATACTCGCACAGACCACCACTGATTTAGAAGCTTTTTCGTCGCGGTGAAATTTCTAGGATAAAAGGGGAGTATTTCTTTAGGTCTTGCCTTTGCAAAGCTTGATGACGTAATTGTTAGATTGAAACCACCCGCCTGATGACATAAACTGTGAAAGAGTAGATAATTGGGCTAGTTGGTAACTAAACATCTAAACGGTATTAGCTCACATGTAGAGAGAAGAGCAGTGATGGGAGTACTGCGCCATTTGCGCCCAATTGCGCCGTGAACGAAAGTGTGCTACATCTTGCGACAAAGCGCCATTTTTGCTAAGAATTGTGCCACACCTGCGCCAAGATGGGCAAAGCGAAAAAAAGAATAAAGGAAGATATTATTGGTCGACACTAATATTTAAAGAAGGCGGAAGAAACAAAAATGGTACAAATATGTATTTCACAACGTCTCTACTCAATGCATAGTTAGTTTTATTTGAGGTCAGGGTTCAGTCGAAGGCTCGAACACATACAACTACAAACGCATAATAAAGGCGCAAGCCGCGGAACATTCGCTGCACTTGATTCGTTTTAGTCGATGAAAGACAACACACAGGAAAGTGGACGAATGCCATGAAATCGCGCTTTGACGGTGGTTGGTCCCATTGGCTCGCAGCTGCGACTGCGCTTTAAATTAAGGTGAAACAAAGTGTTGAGATCGCTCGTCAACCGCGCTGGTTGGTTGATGCGTTGGTGGATGGATCGCCGACGTCGTCTAAATTTCCAGACTATTTCGGCGACGTGAGGAGCTAAACGTTGCTAGAAAACATTGCCAAATTGTAGGATGGCGGCAACTGTGATACGACAGAACCAGGGTCTTGCACTCCTGATGAGATCACTTAATTATCATGTCTGCCGCATGTCTCTCTACCACCTTTCACCAGCATGCGTCTGTCGAGCTTCACCGCTTTGCACCGGAGTGTTAGGTGCAGCGGCTGACATGGGTGAGTGCCTGGGTTAGCGCGATAGGTTCAGTAGTTATGCTCAGTACTATCCGAGGTCTACTTGTTTTTTGTTTGTCTTGGTGATAGGTTGATTTTCAAACTTAAAAGTCTGCGCTGAAAAAAAACAAAAAAAGGAAGCCGGTTTGTATTTGAGTAAATGGTAGTCAAGGTCGTTCCTGTGCTGTTGTCGATCGAAAGAACAGCAAACTTTAACTTCACTTTGGTTCCAAAGCCGCTAAGGAGCAGTGTCACTTGCACAAGTATAGGCTTTCGTGATATTGTCACGAATGACAAATGATGAGGCGAAGAATAACTGAAGAAACTAAACGTTTAATCGGGCGAACATGCGCCATATGGAAGTAAGTTAGCGTCGCAGGCGTCGGATGTCGGCGATACAGCAGGATCGAGCGCTGGAGCGAGACTGACTGCGGCTCGCCGCGCGGAGCCCCTTACGTACACGCATGGGCATCTGGAACAATCGGAGTAAAAGGTTCGGCGTATAGAACATTCGCACCTCGAACAAGCAACAGGGTTCTCGATTTTACCCGAAATCTAAATTGAAAGAATAAATAAAAGACGCGTCGTACCCAGGAATCGAACCCTGGGCTTCCGCACGAAAGTCAAGCATGGTAACCGCTCGGCCATGCACGCGCTCGCTCGCCGACGTGCGTCGTAGTATTTGTGGGTGGCTGTTTTGGCAGCCCACAATATTATAGTCCTGAGTTTAGTAGGTTCACAAAAACTTGGGGGGACGCATTTTTGTTTATCAACTACCTGGTTTCTGCAGGCATTTTACTGAACTTTATATACAGGTTATATCAATGACCGGCTGTAAGAGTGCGAGGAGAGAAAAGCTTTATACCGACTTAAGCTTTGCGCTATGATTAATTTCTAGGAATGTTGGAGTACCCATTGTAAATGGAACCTTCTCTGTCTAGATACGTATTTCTAAAACGAAAAGTTTGTGTACCTTTGGCGACTTACCTATACTTCTTACAAAAAATAATACGTTATATGCTTCACTATCAAAGAGGAACCCTCAATCATTATCAGATATTAACTCACTGAGCGATGCAATCACATTTGTTTTTTTTTTTATTTTTAAGTGATTTGCTCACTGACGTTGGCATCTGCTCCAAAAGGATGTGACTGCTTCAAACCAATGTTTTGCCAGCTAAAAGAAGGTCAAATGCCGCTTTCATCACTGGAAGAGAGAAGAAACAGGTTAGAGCGCTTCTCTTCTCTCTATGTGTGCGCTAATACCGTTTAGACGCCTGACGACAGTTTAGCACGGCTCATAGATTGGACACGAAAACTGCGTGAGCACTCGACTTTGGCTCATAACAATCAATGCCTCGACGGACACTTGGATAGTGGCTTCTGTCCGACCACAGCGGCGGTGAGATTAGCCAAACTCTAAAAATGCCTGGAGCTCAGCACGTGTTTTCTACTCTTCCAACCCCAGCGGGTATGAATAACGTTGGCAACCTAGGATAGGCATCAGGCCACGTGGCCGCTTCTTCTGGCTCCGAGTCGAGGGGATGAACGATGCTCATACTTCTCGAATTTTTTTGGCGACTGCCTTTGCCTAGAAAAAAAAACTAAGGCAAGTTTATTCAGTTATTAACGTTTGGGAGCGAATATAAGTAGTATTTAGCGAAAGCAAAAAAAATTGGTTTCATGGCTTCTTTAATGCATGTGCCCGTGCTTGCATTGGCCTCCTACCCGCTACTTTTGAAATGTTTTGAAAATCAGCAGAGTGCATATCAAGTGCTGACTCTATGCTTCAGTGCTCACCTGGATGGCTAGGTTGGACATTTTCATGCATACGTATTAAAAGGTCACGGAAATGACGTAATGGCGTCTGATTGTTGGAGGCGATTGACTCCACCAACCAGACTCCATTACATCACTTCCGTGACCTTTTAAAAGTGCATGAAAAATCTTGAGCCATTTTGTGAAGGTTGATGACCATCGAAGCTGTTTAGCACACAACACAGACATGACAAAGAATTTTGAACAAAGGTACGAACACATTTATTGTCTTGATCGGTGGTCATCGATCAAGTGAAAATGGTCACCGACAACACTTGCAGCGCACGAGTCCGCTTTGCAGGATCCTGCACATTGCCAATGTTGGTCAAGTCATTGTCGAACCAGAGCTGATCACACACCCTACAACTACATTGAAATTGTCTGTCCAGAAAGTCCCTTTTGAATTTAGCGTATGCTCCATAAAAGTTGTCCAATTTAGCGGCACACTACCTGCGTCTTTGTAATGCGTTCTCCGCCCCGCAACGTTCGTCGTCGCAGGGCGGAGAACGCATCTGGTACAAGCAGTGCGAGCCTGATGCTGAGATCTTGATCACCATTGGTCTTGATTTAGAGTTTGATTTGCACAGGTTCTCGCACAAACGCGCAACAGGACCACCGCCCCAGGAGAGCGGAAGGAAACTAGGCATGCAAGCGCTTGCAATGACGACAAAGAGAGGGCACTGCGAGGTTTTGTTGACGCACATAAAAAATCCACGGAACCCTAGCCATAAACAGCTTCGCTGTAAAAATTTCAATAGCCATCCCGGCTAACTGCTCGTACGTGCCGGCCACTTCCCTAAGCACACCAGCGCAAGGCGGCGAAGATTGACCTATGCTCACTGGTGCCAAGTGATGTGGCCCACCCTATCATTTGTCCTTCTGCAGTTTTTGCTCTCAGACTTAGAAACGAGCACCTATCTTCCAGTTCTTAAGGTTACCAGCATACGGGTGCATGCACTTAATTTCTCCGTATTCTAAAGCTGCGTTCCGTACGTCATCTTGAGGAACAGGATCAGCCACTGTCCCCATTCGTTTGCGTGCAGACAATTAGTTATTGGCATAGTTTTTTGGTATTTGTGAAACAAAGATGCATAGTCTGTGACTCCGTAGACGATAGAAGTCAATAAGTCCGACCAGGGACATATTAGGGTCGCATAAACCCTTTGCTTACTATGCTTCTATCCCTTTCGAAGTTGTTCCGGCGTCATCTACCGGAGTCCAATTTAAGTCTCTGCGACAGCGAGAGCAGGATGTAATTTTCGTAGTCGCCACAACAGCGGAGCGACCCAAGACTGTTTGCAAATGGTTCGTCTGCTATAAAACGCCATTCGCAGATGAAAATAGAACAAGAAAACACCATAAGTTGTCTGCTAACAAACTGAGAAAAAAGTGTATCGTCTGCTGCTAGCTGAGTACCGCGGTAAAGTGATATCGGGCACAGACTGAAATTATGATTGTCTGCTATTTACGGTGAAACGACTTGAGATTAACAAAGGGAGCAAGGGGTGTCAATCGCTTTCAACGTGAAATAGCATCAAAATAGCAGACAATCAAAATTTTGGCTCGCGTCTGCTTTCACTTTTCCACGGCAGTCAATTTGTAATAAATAATAACCTTTTTCTTTAGTTTTTATCACACGATTTGCAGTGTTTTCCTGATTCATTTTCGTCTGCGAGCAACGATTCGGTACAGACAAACCGTGTTATTCGTTTGCGTTAGCTGTCTGCGAATTATGTTTTAGCTCGTTCTGTCTGGGTCAAGTTAGTTATCGCTCTCGCAGTGACCAGAATCATTTTCGCAGCCGATGGCTGTTATTTCTCGAGCATTGCCTCAAATGCACATCAAATAAAGACGAGTATGTATAAAAATTAAAGTTCCACACCTTTGCCTAGTATTTCAGCGGACAGAGTTGATATATGACGCAAAAAGATTCAAGCAAGCCGGAAAACACTGCCTTTGCGCATATAAGCACATAGGGCGAAAGTTCAAAATCTTGGTGTCCGGCGAGGCTTCGAGCTAGAAGTATGTCATAAGTGAGAGGGGCAGGGTATCTACTTCGCACGCCCACCCTCCAGCATGCGCTTGCATGCTTTCTGGTGTGCTTTGGCAGCACATACACGCTCAAGGCATTCGATATGCCGAAGTGTTATCGAAGGTAGAAAGTTTGCTTTCGCTGTAGTCAGAAGCCTTTCTTCCCTTCTCATTCTGTCTGTGACTATCTAGCAATCAATGCCCATTCAGTGAGCTAACTGTTCGTTACATTTCCTAGGTCAAAAAGAACAACTCAAGAAGATCATGGACCGTATCAGAAGTCTAGAGGAGTCTTTTGCAGGTGACTTGTAATCGCATGCCTGATTTATAAAATGTAGCTTCGCTGACATGTCAGCTCTCAGCTCACATACAGATCTTACATTCAGAGATGAAAGGAATAATCTTCATATTAACTTTCTTATGACACAATAACTGAAATATGATATCTGTTATTATACCCTAGCAAAAAATCTAACAAAATATTTCTATAGGTCACTTGCGAACTCCCAGTTTTCCAGAACAGTGTTATGATGATGATAGTCGCATAGTACAGATTGCCCAGCCCCCAAAAAGTGCCTCCAGTCTTCCTATAGCCGCGTTCACACTGGCCAGTGGCGGAGCCAGGAATTTTCTTGCGGGGGGGGGGGGGGGGCTGGGCTGAGGGCTGAGGTAGCTGGAGTCTTTGACTTGGGGTGCGTAGGGGGCAGTAGGGTCGGCTGGATTTCGGGGGGGGGAGGGGGGGAGGGGGGGGGGTGGAGGGTGGAATCTTAATTCTTAAGCTCCCTCCCTGGCTACGCCACTGACACCGGCTTTCACGATAAAGGCCCATTCACACACTTGTGACCGAGTACGACCGAGAGAGACAACACCGGTTTTTAAGCTTCTTACGACGTCTTAGGACCAGTGATTTCCCTACACCCCCCCTACGGGGGTGTACTCCCTCCCTTGTTTTTACAAAGGCACCCCCTTCGTTCACAACGACTCCTCTATTCTGAATGCCCCCCCCCCCTCCTAACCCCCCCTAAAATTTAGACACCCCCCCTCCCCCTAATTTCAATTCCTGGGGAAACCCCTGCTTAGGACCAGCTCCGCAGCACCGTACCCGGTTCTAAGACTTCCCAAGAGGCTTAAAAACCGGTCTTGTCTCTTTCGGTCGTTCTCGGTTACAAGTGTGTGAACGAGCCTTAAATTGGCGAACTGTGGAGGCTATGGCCAACGCGACCCAATAGGAGCGTTGGAGCGAGGCACGTGACACCACTCGACGGGAGTATTTGTGTCACTGTGCCAAATGCGAGAGCCGGAGGAACCGGCTGTCATCTGCTTTCGAAGTGTTGTCTGCTGGGAAACCTTGCCGCTTCAGATGAGTGTCTACCGCCACAACGTTGTCATCCGCTAGAGTAGCTAGTGCTTCGGGAACAGTTAATGAGAAACCATACGCTCAATTTACCCACAAATCTGTAACGGGTTCTAATGCCGGGTCAATGTTTTGAGCGGCAGCGGTTGATTACACGGCTGGGATCGTTCAAAAGCGATGTTCTTCGCGGAAAAGGGTTCATCCAAATGAAAATATCAATGAAAAGGAATGTATCTACATCTTCCTTCCGCCTAGTGTTGCAGTCAGAAGGGTCTGTGCTAAACACGACTTAGGTAGAATAAATGTTATCGCGCTAGTCTCACTTATGCATCACGTGGCTGTATATAGAGCGCTCACCCGCCCCATGCAAGTTTGGTTGAACGGTTGATTGTCGGATTGAACAGTTGCCGTGCCGAAAGTTCAAATCGCATTAATGTTTTTTTTTTTAGATTTTTATATTTAATAACATTAAATATTTCCTCCATCATCCGGTGCTTTTCCAGTGTTTTAGGTTGCAAGGAAACAAAGCACTCTCGCGTTTTCCTTGCCAGTCAACGGCTAAGTTCGTCAGCAGTGTTCGGAGCGAGAGTTTTCGAGCTCATTGCACACGGGGGTGATAGGTGGCCGAGTGGCTTTGCGCACACCAGCTCGGAGCATGCGGAGTGAAAGCTCGCGCTGCAGAACCCAGGATCCTCGGTTCGATCCCCACCCCTGCCCGCTTCAATCTGGATGAGCATCCTACCGGCGTGCGGTCGTGTATCACTACTGCGTGATGCACGTTAATACCTCAGGCTAGTGGTTGTACTGCACTGGCTAAATTGCTCATCTACAGCTGGGAGACAAGTCGCCCGTTGATCAGACTAACCTCAAGACTGTGTAAACATACCCAGAACCAATATTTCTTTTTTTTTCGTGTGCATTAGTGTTATTATCTTATTTTTTCGTTGGGTCAGCTAGCAACTGTCTGAAACGACTTCGTTTTTTTTGTTTTGTTTTCTGCATTGGTCGCTTTTGTGATGAAAGTTATCGTGCGAGTGCTGCACATCACCGGTGTGAACATGCCTAAAAAAAATCTGAATAAAACATAAAACGCGCTTGTATCAAATAATATTTCTTCAGCTGGATTTGGCGTTGGTGCCATTGCCATTGGCAATACTAATTTGTCCCAGTACAAAAGTTGCACACAAGTGTTACTTTGATAAACATTGATACTGCCGCGTGAGGTGGAGTGGTAAAGGATGCAACCCACTGAGCACAAGATGTCTCGTAGCCATTTGAAACGGCTCGACTAATTGCTAAAGACGTATTGGGCTACGCAAGACGTCTGAAGACGTCTTTACAAGACGTCTCAAGATACCTTGACGTAGACGTCTATAAGACATCTTTACAAGACGTCTCAAGAAATCTTGACGTAGACGTCTAAAAGACATTTCAAAGAGACGACTCGCGTCTTGGGCGTCTTGTAGCTGTCTCTAAGATGTCTAGGAGACGCCTTGCAAGACGTCTTGTAGCCCAAAAAAGAGGGAGCGTTATGAAGTCTACAGGATGGCTACAAGATGACTGAAGACGTCTTAGGCTATATCACGTCTTGCCGGGACATCTCTAGGCATCTTGCTCGTCTTCCGAAGACGTCTTTAGACGTCTAATAGACGACTTTAGACATCTAATAGATGACTTCGTGTTCAGTGGGTAATATATACAAGTTTGAACTGTGCCTCTTCCCCATTTTATGCAATCTCTATGGTCCGTAGCTTTCACTGTTACAAAAACACAACCTCTCCTTCATCTAAAGCACACATAATATGGCCCAAACTGGAAACAAAATCAGTGGCTTTATGAACCTTGACGAGATATGAGCTGCAAAACTTTTTTCGACAGTGGTCCGAGATTTGAAAGATAACTGTGGCGGCATTTCTCCTGGACCATTCACCCTTTGCGCTGATCAAACTTAATGCAAAATAACGTGTTTTTTTTTCGTTTTTTTGCACATTCAAATTCGGCATTGCACATTCAAATTCGGAGTTTATCGTATAAATCCGAATTGACAATAATTTGACTGGCAAGTGTTATTGGGATTTATCCGAAAACACCGAAGCCGCCTTATATATATATATAAGCTAGTAAATATGAGCTGTGCCAACACCACCTAGATAAGTCCCTCCGCAACGTGATCACACCATCATCCCAGTCAGATCGATCGAGGCCTGAGATTGCGCACAAGTGCTGCGTCAGTGTTCGGCCGGGGCTGGTGTTCAATCCGCGTGTTGAAGGCCGACTGTGGTGACTTTTTATGAACGGAGAGGAGGCAATGCGGAGGTTTTGATTATTCTAGGTGGTGTTGGCTGTGCTCATTCAGCAGGACGTGTTTCGTGCTGTACACGGCCAGTACGCCGGGTCGTCGGGCTGGCGAGCCATCGGAAGGCAAAGAGAAGCTACCCCGCTTGGTCCCTGCAGTGCGAGTGCAGCCACGGGACGACCATCTTGCATGTGGCGAAATCGCGTTCTCGCAAGCGTTGCAGAGGCTGGAGTCAGCGTACTGAAGACGCGTTTTCTACTCGTTCGTCGTCATTCGCCGAAGAAGTTTTTTAAAACCCTGTAAGCGGTGAGACTTGCCTTTGAGAACACGTGGACATTTATACGGAAGCGCAGTGCCGCAGAAAAAAGGCACAACTTGTCAAAAGAAAGTTGAGCCGGTTGTCGCGGTGTGATGAAAGCTTCCTTGGCACGCCGAAGTGGTGCGTCTCTGTGCCTTCGCACGCCTGGATACCGATCAAGAATCAACGCCGTGTGGATGCGTTTTGCTATTGCAATGTGCGTGAAGCCGTATGTGCCTCTGGAGCAACTTTTTACTTTACTCTGACGACTGTATTTGTAACTTGCGGCACTCGCGGTCCAGAAACGAACTTGATCCAGTGTCCAGGGGTGAAGGTACGTCTTTTTTTTCCGTCGTTAGGCGGTTTACAGAATACCACACAACAGCTCATCATCGCTGATCAGGGGTCTTCCAAAACTCGATGCGCCCCATCGCGGCACATTGCCGCACAGTGCACCCTGGGAACTACAGGTTTTCCCGCTCATTTTAATCCAAGCGACGAAAAATTTAATCCAAGTGCCACCCAATTTAATCCAAGCGCCACATAATTTAATCCTTGCGCTACCCAATTTAATCCCGGGGTTAGTCAATTTAATCCACAATATATATATGCACTTATTGTCTTCTGGAACGACCTCAAGGATGACGCCTGGAGGACGACGTGTAGGACGGCCTCAAGGACGACTTCTAGGAAGACTCGAGGACGACGTTTAGGACGACCGCAGGGACAATGGCAGGGACGACCTCAAGGACGACTTCTAGGACAACCTGGAGGACGACCTTGAGGACGACGTGTAAGATGACCTCAAGGATGCGTTTAGGACGACCTCGAGGACAACCTCTCGGACGACCTCAAGAATGACGTCTAAAACGACCTCAAGGGCGACGTCTAGGACGACGTCAAGGACGACGTTTAGGACAACCTCAAGATCGACGTCTAGGACGACCTCAAGGGTGATTTCTAAAACAGCCTCGAGGATGACAGAGAACAACGTCCTCTAGGTGTTGTCCTCAAGGTTGTTTTAGAAATCGTCCTAGACGTCGTCCTTGAGGTCGTCCTAGACTTCGTCCCTGAGGTTGTCCTAAACGTTGTCTCTGAGGTCGTCCTAGACGTCGTCCTTAAGGTCGTCCTAGACGTCGTCCTTGAGGTCGTCCTAGACGTCGTTCTCGAGGTCGTCCTAGACGTCGTTCTCGAGGTCGTCCTAGACGTCGTCCTTGAGGTCGTCATAGACGTCGTCCTCGAGGTCGTCCCTGAGGTCGTTTTAGACGTCGTCCCTGAAGTCGTTTTAGACGTCGTCCCTGAAGTCGTTTTAGACGTCGTCCCTGAAGTCGTTTTAGACGTCGTCCCTGAGGTCGTCCTTAAGGTCGTTCTAGACGTTGTCCTTGAGGTCGTTCTAGGCGTTGTCCTTGAGGTCGTCCTAGACGTCGTCCTTAAGGTCGTCCTAGACGTCGTCCTTGAGGTCGTCCTAAACGTTGTCCCTAAGGTCATCCCTGAGGTCGTCCTTAATGTCCTAGACTTCGTCTGTGAGGTCGTCTTGGACGTCATCCTAGAGTTCCTATACGTCGTCTTAGGCGTCGTCCTCGAGGTCGTCCTACATGTTGTCCTCGAGGTTGTCCTAGACGTCTTCCCTGAAGATGTCCTCGGCGTCGTCCTTGAGGTCGTCCTTAAAATTGTCCTAGATGTCGTCTTAGACGTCGGCCTAGGCGTCCTCCTTGAGGTTGTTTTTGAGATCGTCCTAGACGTCGTCCTCTAGGCAGTGTTCGAGGTCGTCCTAGAAGTGGTCATTGAAGTCGTCCTAGACGTCGTCTTCTTGGCAGTGTTCGAGGTCGTCCTAGAAGTGGTCATTGAGGTCGTCCTAGACGTCATCCTCTAGGCATCGTCCTAGACATTAAAATAAGTTCGCTGGCCCTCCATCTTCACGTGAAGTGAAAGGGCTCTACATTTTTTCTATTAATATTCGAATCAAAGATTGTTTACCTCGGAAGTATCGCGGACACCAAAGAGAGCCGTCGGACGAGAAGGGCTCACTGGAAGGACTTCTGGTCTGACGCTGCCTTCTGGTGTCGGGGGTAATTGAAGTGAAGTATAAAGTAACTCAAAAGTAACTATGAGTAATCGAAAAAGTAATCAAATCATCAATATAGCTAATAATTATTAAATTGGCTGTATAATGACCCAAAGTAATCAAAATACTGGGTCAATAGCAGCTCAAACCATTTTAAAGGGTAATCATAATGCAAATTCAGCTCGTAAGAATGCAATTGGTTCGATATTAGCTCAAAGTAATCAAGAATCATCAAACTGTCAATTAAGCCGAATTAATGTTCGTTGGGTCAATAGTAACTCGAAATAATCAAGAGTAATTGCAATGAAAATTGAGCTCATGATAGATAAATTGGTAACGCAATAACTCCACATACTTAAAATTGTCACCAATACGTTAATTAGGCGGATTTAAAGCCCATTGGGTTAATAGTAAATAAAAGATAATCACCATGTCAATTATGCCCACAATAAATCAATTGGTTGAAAATTATCAGAAAATAATCAAGTCTTATTACAATGTCAATTAAGCCGAATTAGGATTAATTGGGACAAAAGAGTAATAAAAATGTGAATCGAGCTCTTAAAAGACCAATTGCTTGAATGTGACCTCAAGGTAATCTGAAGAGTTACCAAAATGTGAAATAGGACAAATCCATTGGGTCAAGGTAATTTAAAGTAATCGGAAGAGTAATCATAATATACATTATGCTCATAATAAATAGGTTTGTATGAAGATAAGCTCAAAGTAATCAGAAGAGTCATCCCAATGTCATTTTGGTCGAATTCAAGTCCACTGGGTTAAAAGTAACTCGAGGTAATCAAAAGAGTAATAAGTATCAACTGAGTTCATTATAGATCATTTGGAGGTATAATAATACGAAGTAATCAAGAGTAGCCAAAATGTCAGTTAGGCCGAATTGAAGTCCGTTCGGTCAATATAGTAAGTCAAAGTAATCAAACAAGTAATTGTGATGTCAACTGAGCTCATAATAAATACTTTTGTTAAATATTAGCCCAAAAATCAAAACAGACATCGCAATATCAATGAGGCCAAATTAAAGTCCTTTGGATCGAAAGTAACCCTAAGTAATCAAGACTAATAATGTATGATTGAGCTCACAACCGATAAATTGGCACTATAATTACACAAAGTAAACAAGAGTTGCCAAATGTCACTAACTCGAAGTAAGCAAAAGAGTAATCATAATGTCAATAATCATCACATAAAAATTCAATTCGTTGAAGATTAGCTAAAAGTAATGAGTCATCACAATGACATTTAATTTGAATGCATGTCCAATGGGTCAAAAGTAACCCGAAGTAATCAAAAGAGGAATAATAATGTCAACTGAGTTCATTATAGATCAATTGGAGCAATAATAACACGAGGTAATCAAAAGAGTAATCATAAATTGCAATTGTACTTGTATCATCTGAACTGTAGCAATGTTAAGTCGAGTAATAAGAATTAGGTTAAAGAAAACGTCCATTCAGCTAATATAAATTTGAGTGCGCCACAAACACTCAATATTACAAAAAGAGTAATCAACATATCAACTAATAGGGATCAAATGATCAGTTGTCCCCCCAAAAATCTAATTGTATAAAAAATTATTCTAAGTTACCAAATGTGTAAGGAAACATGACCGCCGAAGACAATAAGTGCATATATATATTGTGGATTAAATTGACTGACCCCGGGATTAAATTGGGTAGCGCAAGGATTAAATTATGTGGCGCTTGCATTAAATTTGGTGGCACTTGGATTAAATTGGCCGTCGCTTGGATTAAAATGAGCGGGAAAACCTGTAGTTGGCCACTCAGTTTCGGTTTCGACTAAGGAGCTTCAATTATGCTATCACGACGCGTGACCGAATGCGCTGCTTGCGTTTTTAATTGTCCGACTTCCCACGTATGTACAATACTCGTAAGCATTCTCGAGCGACATAGAAGGAAGACCGGGGCACTTTTTTTTGGTTCCCGACATGCCGGTGTCGGGAACCAAAAAAAAGTGCCCCGGTACATTGTGCCTGCGTATACAGACTTAGTAAGACGTGACTTAGTCCTCTCATCCCACGATTGTATCTTTGAGCTAACTTTCAATAATCCTGTCTAGTACCACACTCAGTCACGAAGAAAGCAAACATATAACAAATCGTATGGCCGTTAGCAACCGCTAAATGCGCTTGGATTTTTTTAGTTCATTTGGCGCACCGCATAGGGTCAGCTGAACAATTACAAATTAGAAAAACCGTGAGAGGAAAAGACATGCACACCGCTGTATGTTTTTTTCCTCCCTATTCATGTATGTACAGTCGGGGGCAAAAGTCCCCAGGACGTGCGAGCTGCGGCTGAAAAGCATTGCTCTACCATCTGCCGGCGGGTCGCCTGGTTTCGAGATCACACAAAAGCGCATGCGCGTCCTACTCTGCCTACAAACATGTGTGTTTTCCCGCTCTTCTGCGGCATAGCGCCTAATTCGAGATGCCGCCTGGGTCATTGCGCCGCATTTCGCCGTGTCAGCGCACCTTGCTTTATAACTAGTTCAGCTTATCGCTCAGTTGAGCCGCCGTGACTTCTGGCTTTATAGACAATTGCAAGCATGGCATCACGACTGGTGCCCCAGGCGTGCAAGCACATGTAACGTGCGCGTGAAGATAGCTTTGGCAAGCTTGAAAGTGCATGAGCTTTCCCGCACGAGCAGAGAAATGGCGGCGGCCAGTCGCTTTGCTACTAAAGTGAACATATAGAGTTCACTTTAGCGGTACGCGCCCGATTCCGAGCCGCGCCGCAGAAGAGCAGGAGAGCGAACATGTTGGCAGGCACAGTAGGACGCACATGCGCTTTTCTGTGATCTCGAAACCAAGCGACCCGCCGGCAGATAGCAGAGCAATGCATTTCAGTCTAGAGTAACTGTATATACAGTTACTCTATTTCAGTCCAGACACTGCTCTGTTTCAGTCGATACAGGGGCCTTAGGCAGAGCAATGCATTTGAGTCGCAGCTCGCGTGTCCTGGAGACTTTTGTCCCCGACGTACCAACTAGCTCAAGTAAAACCTGTCCGCCGAACTGTGCGACATTCTTCACGCAAGTGCCCGACTGTTGCTGTCTTCAAAACGGTTTGTATGTGTGAATGTGCCTATGTTATTGCAGGATAACTTCATGCGATATGGAATTAATCGAATCCAAGCGTGTAGGGACTTCACTTCGTGCAGTGCTGCGGGTCAGTACAGCTATAAAGGGATAAGAAATGTTCGATTTTAGCTTTTCAACGCAGTCTTCCGTCTTACCTCGCGTACTCGGGCGTATTAAAAAAAAAAAAAAAAAAACAATTGGTCAAAAGGTAATTTTGTTAACGGACGTATAAAAGAAATAACAAACTTGCTGACCAGCAACACCAATGTAAAGTTGCGAGCTCGGTGTACGCGAACTTATTGGTTGTTGCAGCGTGTTGACTCGTACACAGGCAAGATCCCCGAGCTTCGCAGCGTCGAGATTTCCAGCACTGGCTCGTCCGCGTACCTCGAAACGCTAACAGGAAGGCTCGAGTGCAAAAATAAACAAGCATGTGTCAAGACAAGCTTTACGTATGGTTCGGGCTTGTGCTGAAGCTTCGAGGTCTGGCCATTTAGGTTAGTTTAGAGACCCAAAACGATGCGCTCGGGACCAGGAAACATGAGATAACGGCTGTTAATAGTCCATGCTCTTTGTAAGGTTCCTTCTCGATGTGTCGATCGAAACCGAAACCATGCCGCACTCCTCCCTGGCCAACTAGTTCCCAGAGTGCAACGCGCGCAGTGTTGCTTGCAGGGATTTATGGAAGTAGTCCCAAATCTGCGAGCGCTCGCTATTTCCAAGAGGATGGACGAAGGACAAGGAAATAAATCGTATAAATAATGGGAAGGACACAAAACACGAGGTCGGCCTGACAAGACGATTTCGCATAGCACGTTCTCCACTCAAAGAAAACATGGTTCTGCTTTTTTTTTGTTCAGTCAGTCAGAGATTGGTCAGAGGTACCAAAGCCCTATCAAAACGGCACCTAGGAAAGGTGGCGCGAGCTACCGCCCATTATCAAGGGTACAGGCGAACAGTACAGTCCAGCCAGCTGCAGTCCAGGTTAGCATCCATCCATCCATCCATCCAGTCATCAATCTTTTCTTGAGGACTTGAAAATGCTCCAATTTCACCGAGTTTACCAACGTTTCAAGGTTCTCTTCACGATCAATGTGTTCAAGAAAAGCCCGCGCCGGGGCAAGCCAGCAACCCCGTCCGGTTGCAACTACGGTGAGCGCTATTTGCTTCCTTTGTGCCACGGATTGTTTTCTCAGCAAACCTTGTCTTCTTGACGAAAATAATCCCTCGAGAAAGGGAACAAGAGGGACAAAGGACAAAACACAAATCTCCAAACACAGCTAAGTGACTGGTGCGTGACCGAACAAATCCGCCTGGTCCGGTATCGAACCCACTTGTAATGGAGAGGTCCCGGGTTCGATAACCGGACCAGGCGGATTTTTTCGGTCGCGCACCAGTCACCTACCTGTGTTTGGAGATTTGTGTTTGTCCTTTGTTCCTCTTGTTCCCCTTCTCCAGGGATTATTTTCGTCATTCTTGTCCAGCTCGCTTGCACTTTTGCATTTAATTCAATTATACTTATAACTTGTCTTCTTCATGTTTGGAATAGCATTACGGCGACAAAGCCATAAATGCTGATAGAGATGTCCTCATCAGCGAAGGCCAACAATGGTCACAGATTGGACACGACGATTGCGTCAACGGACGGCTCAAACTTGACTCGATGCCGAGCGCTGACTCAGCACTCATTTCCAATCCGTCCAGCGACGGCTTTCGCTGGTGCCTCCAAAGAGCCGAGTGGGCGAGACCGATTTTCCGACCCCTCTCCGCCCGTATTGTTCGCATTAAACTTGTAGAATAGAGCGTGTCACCCTTCAAAATTTTTACTATAATTTTTTTTTTTTTTTTTTTTCAAAAATAAATTATGCATTGTCGAATGCTTAGTTTCCGTCCAAATGTGGCCCTAGAGGCAGTGTTGCGGAATCGTGGGAAATTTCCCATATTGTGGGAAAAAGCATGACAGCTAGGGAAGAAGGGAAAACGGAATTTAAACACATGTAAAACGTGGGAAATATTGTTTAATAAAAAACTGAAACAGAAATTTCGTCATTTTCTTACCTACATCGAACAAGAAAAAGCTACTCAGACATTTCGCTGCTTTGAAGAGTCAATCTAATTCACCACGACTGACATCATTATCTGCGTGCTACCAGCTTGCCGGTACAGTACTGCCGGTTCGCGCGTTTTCCTCACCGCTAGCTACACACACACGTCCTCTGTCAGTGCGATGGATCATGGATTGCACAGTGGACAGGGTCCCTCCCACATCACGAAAACGAGCAGGCGATTTTATTTTAGTTTAGTTAATGGCCCGCTTGCCTTCATTTAGTACCCCTGGTTCATTCAACCAATGTAGAGTGCGAAAAAGAAGGGGAGGGGAGACCAGTTTGCCGAATGTCATCTTCTAGTTTTCGTAATTTATGCGATGGAAATTTCTACAAAACAAAAACATATGTGAGGTGTTGCTGTATTTAAATATACTTGGCGTCATGCGTATCTGTTGTGGGAGAAAAAGGGAATTTTCGCCGCTCGACGCGGGAAAAACCGGAGTGGCAGCGCGGCAACACTGCCTAGAGGTCCAAACCCGAGGCCAAAGTTCCAGAACCAACCGTTATCTCGAAAGTTATGAGTGATTTTTTTTAAAGTTTTGGTGGACAAATGCTGGCTGCTGGAGCCGTTGAATAAATGAAGCTGAATGGCGCAAGTTGTAAAAAAGTCTTTTTTTTGCCTAAACATGTGTAGCGGCTACCAGCGAAACACGAAAGAAGTAAAAGAAGTGCCCGCGCGATCATGGCCTCGCTCGGAGCTCAAGACAGTACATACATCGAGGAACAACGGCACCCGCAAGGTTGGCTCGTCACGTCTCAGATTTAACATAATGTAAATAGTGTAAATAAATTAGTTGAAGCTCAGTACACTTCACATGCACTTATTCTACCATGAAGGTGTCCGAGTACAAATATGAAAGATGCCGACATTAGAAGAAGAGTTTGTCTTTAATTTCTGAAAGTTTATTCAAAATATTCTTTTTTCTAAAGCGAGAAAAAGAAAATGTTGAAGATGAGCTCCCACGTCACAACCTGGCATTGTTTTTTAGCGCCTCTTCACCGCACTACACGCCACCTTACTTGAGAGCTGAAAAACTTCGCGCTCATGCAAGGCAGTTATTGGTTCAGAATGTGATTTTCGAAGAGGCTTCTACACATGCACATTTTTAACTCGCAATTGCCTTGCATATACTGTCACTGTTTACAGCTAAAGAGCTGCCGCGGTCGCTTCCACTTGTCCTTTTTGGCTGTAACGCAAACAACAGTGGATATGGTGTGATAATCATATATGCTGTCACTGCATAGCTGGCTTGTTTCACCCTTTGTACCAGTGTCGGCTGTCCTCACTTTGAAACTTGATGCCTAACAGCTTCGCATCACCTGAGGGAAACTTCTTCCCTCAGGAAACACAATGTCGACCAAGTGAGATCCCTACTGGCATATTGAAAGGAATGAACAGACAGTAAGAAAGGGCAAAAAACTAGGGGTATTGTTCGAACGACCACTAATTAGTAGCAATATGGAATCTGCCCAAGAAAGTTTAGTTTTTGTCAGAGTATGGTGACATATTAATGGATGCAACTCTGTTTAGTTGCAGCGGTTCAATTCATGCCTTTTGCAAACCACCTTGACTGTAAAGAAAATGTAGGCTGTACGCCATTTGTTCTGTTATGCTTATGAGACACCTATCCGAGTGAAAGTCGTAATAGTGCATTGATTTATCTGCAGTTGACCTGGTTCACTTCTTGCCTGTCACTAAACTAGCAGGAAAAAGTTTAAAAGCTGAATATACCAGTTTGGATACAGTACTAGCTTATGTCATGAGGGACCTGATTTTTATGTGCCTGCATCAAACGACTAGGTAAGAGTGCATTCTTTTATGTGCAGTGCCTACCATCAAGATTTCTGGTTTGTTCACAGAAGTTGAACTTCCTCCGTGCTTTCTTGGTGCATGTGGTTGCCACAAAATTACGTAGGCTAAGAAGCAGTTTCTGATTGATGCTTAAGACCTGTGGACAGGGATCAACGGCCGCTTTCTCTTCGCTCAGGGGCCGAAAGCGAAGAGAATGGAGCCGGGGGTCAATTCAGGTGAAACATTAGCGATGAGTAGACACGACACAACTATCCTTCTAGTGTAGAAAATAAAATAATTTCCTTTTTAACTTCATCCGCACGAACCACAAAATGACTTGCCTGTGCCGAGTGGTATGCTTCATCCATCAATATGTCACCATACTCCCAAAAAAAAAAAAAAAAAAAAAAACACCTTTTTTTGGCATATTTCTGATTACAACTAGCCAGTGATTGTTCGAAACGATACCTCTCTTTTTTCTGTCCTTTCTTACCATTCGTCCTTTCCTTTTAAAATGCCAGTAATGACCTCGCTCTATCGATATTGTATTTCTTGAGTAGAAGTCCCAGTCAGGCGATGCCAACGCTGTTAAGCATAAATGAAGTATCAAAGTGAGGAGAGCTGATATCGAAACAAAGGGTGAAACAACTCTGCTATGCAGTAGCGGCACATAGGATTATCACACCATATCCACTTTTTGCATTACACCCGAAAAGGAAGAATGAGTGGAAGTGGCTGCAGCAAACCGCGACGCGTTTTTATCTGTAAATAGTGACTGTATATGCAAGTCAAGAATGCGCATGCGTAGAACCCCCTGCGAAAATCGCTCCCGACCAGCAATTAAGCCGAACTACACTAAGCATTCCACGCATGCATGACGCCGCCAAAACTGTAGTTTATAGGAGGCAGCACTAGTTCAAAAAACACCTCATGCTGTTTTGTGTTTTGCTCTTGCAGGCCCTCAGCTCGGTTATTGCTCGTGCAGAAAGACTACAGTTCCCACGGCGCATGGCGGCAGTGGTGGCATAATGAAACTGACTGTGGGGTCGATCTATTGCCTTGCTTGTGCGTAAAGCCTCTCCACTCTCGTGTGTGTCAGGTGGCATGCTGTGCATTGAAGAGCTGCTAAGAAAGAATGCCAGGTTGCCACGCGAGAGCTTAACTTCAATATGTTTTTTCTCGCTTTAGAAAAAAATAGTTTTGATTGGACTTTCTAAAATAAACTTTCCTTCCAAAGTAATTATTATTCTTATTTTTACTTGGGCCACCTCATGGTACAATAAACAGCTGTTTAGGGTGTAAATTCAATTTTTTGACAACTTTAAAATTTTTTTCTGTGAGGTATTTTGTTTTACGGCTTCAAACATTTTTTTCTTGTGATATATCTACAGGGCTTCCAATAGTAAAAAACTTGTAATTGCCAGTTGCAAAGCGATAATTAAATAAAAATGAAGAAATGTGTAATGTTTCTAAAAAGCTTTAAATTAAAAATAGATATAATTTAACAATCAAATTTGCATAATCATTGTGACAGCAAGCGAATTTCAAAACATAAATTGAAGCATTTCGAAAAAAGATTGGATGTTTACTCGATTATTGAATGATGCCTAGTTTTAAGCCAATTTTAAAAGTCAAAACCAGGCTCACGCCTTAACAAATTTTTTTTCAGCGAAAATATCTTAGGAAATGGTTACGGACCTTGGGGTAAAAAGCCATGAATTTTCTTAAATTCGGAAATGGTCGAACACAACGTTGGCATGTAATGACCCATTGTTGCGGCTCAGTGTGTCGTCCACATATTTACTGAACACCGGCACGCCGTTACTTAGCTTTCGTCGAAGTTTGACTTTCTTGTAGTTTGGCTGTAGCAAATTGTCAAAATTCTTGTCCTATTCCCGTATCCGGTCGAGCTTGATGTGTCAAGAGGTCTGGTGTACGTTTTTCCCGTTTTCACAATGCCATTGGACGGCCTCAATTTTCTTTGCCATTGTGTAAGAATGCATAGCCGACCTGACAAACCCAAAACGAAGCGACAATGGCACGTGGCGACCGGGCTGATCGGGCTGCAAAGTAGGATTGGATTGGATTCTTGGACTGAATTTCGCAGGCCAGTGTTGCCTGGGCGCAATGAGCGCGGTGCGTGATACGGGTGCGGAGCGGGGAGGGGGGTGCTTTCCCGGAACGGCACGGAAAGGTGAATTTAGCAGTAAAGTTGGGGGGGGGGGGGGGAAACTCTTGCTCGGGCGGGGACGCTTGCTCGGAATTTTACGGTAAGCTTAAATAGTATCTTTATATGTTTCTAATCACTTTTATGCCTAAAAATAGTGCAGCCAAATACTTCACTAGGGGGGCTGTGGGAGGAGGGGGAATGCACCTTACTGCTCTGTAATGCAGTGGCTTTGGCACTGACAGGTTTGACGTCGTTTGTGTGGCTGGATTCGCCGAAGCCCCTGGGTTTCCACCTTAAATTGGGTGAGGTGGCTGATGTCACCTATCATAGTGGAACACCAGGCAATCGGGTGTTTTTTGTTCCCATGGAGCTTGTTTTTGAAACGTAAAACAGCATACAATGGTTCATCTGGTGAATCAATTAAAAGTGTGGCTACTTTCTATATTGGAAAAATGACCAGAGTTGACTTCATCTCATCCAATTGACGAGTTGTGTGACATGTGGGCAAGCAAAGGAGAAAGACATTAGCTGGCTCAGAGCATGTGAAAGGGTAGCACTCGATTGCCAGGCCTGCTCGGATAAACATGCATTTTTCCTTTGTCCAGCCTGTCTTGTCCTTGCAGGTGAGCTGTATGCACCCATTCTTACTGACGTCTGTGCAATGTGCGCCGTCAGTAATGTATCACTTGTGCATTGCGGAGGAACAGTGGCTGGCGGTAATGTTGGTGTGGGAGTCTGTGTGTTGCACTATCAGGAGAGAATTTGGCACGCTAGATACACTGTCTAATACAAATGAGTGAAGTAGGCTGTATTCGCTCTACAAACGTGTTTAGTGCAATGTTCATTCTCACAAAAAATGTTACCTTCGTGTACCAATTTCAAGTTTGAGTCAATTTCATTGCAACAAGTGTACGGCTGTTCTTTTTAGACTTCAAAACAATTGCCATTATGACAAGCAAACAAAGTAATGCATTATCATTATATGTTTATTTTTTGTTACTATGAGATTTTATTGAATAGCTAACTCATTGCAAATGTTTTCAGTCATCTTGAACAATAGATTTACTAACCACTTTTGAGTTAAATGATGAAACACCATTTTCATTTCCCTGTTGTCGTATGTATTATGTATGTTCTGTACAGTTGTGCACTGTATCATTTTCATTGGATATATCTGAAAATGTTTGTGCAAAGTAGTCATAATGAACAGTGTATGGTAGAGTGCCTTGAATGCATCTGTGACTGCTGTCTTTGGCCATCCTATGCTGTTTATGCATTTAAGGTAGCCCCAAAATGGTGACAAATTATGTCGCAGGAGCTGGATGCTGTTTTATGTCGCAATCCTAATGGTTGGCGCTATGTGTTCCAGCAAATGATATGAAACACAACTGTCCCTCCTGTAGCGTCCCAACTCCTGGCTGCTGAAGCTTCCATGGACTCTCAAGCTGGAGACGAGCTACAGCACGACAGGGGCCTGCCGCACCCACCTTCTGCTGCTCTACCACCACCAGGATCGTGGCATGGAACAGCATGACACTTCTATGACGTTGTCAGGCAAAGATAGAGGGAACGAAAATGAAGTGGCGATAAGCATACCACTCGGGAACATGTCTCAGGCACCATTAGAATGTGCTAGTAGTGGCCCATTGATGTATTAGCCCATTAGAATGTCCCAATATACATCAGTAGGCCAATATTGGACCAATACGCCTCTACTGAACCAAATACACAAACAGGCCTGTAATGGACCAATACACCAATGGGCCTCTATCGGTACTATAGGACCACCTATTTTTTGCAATAGGACTCTACGGGTTTATCAGTTTACTGGTTTATTGTAATTTTTGTTTGGGATGTGATAGCACAACATCTTTTATTGCATATGTTCTAATGTTAGATGCACATGTTTTGAGCCTTACATATTGTTTACAGGTGTACTTTGAAAATATTGAAGTTGGTGCCATTTCTAACTTCAAACCCTCGATTAAGCAATCTTGTTCATTATTTTGAACACAAATAAATTATTAAATTTAGTTCAGTTGCAGCTTAGCTGCCGCCCTTGCCAGGGAGAATTTATTTGAGGAAGTATAATTTCTGTAGTAGTGCCTCTCACCCTTGACATTTATGCTGCTGCAAAACATGGCACCAGCTGTTTTGTGTGTTTTCTTTTTGAGGAACATCTTTCCTGTAAAATCCACATTCAGGATCATTATCACACAGAAATCTCTGGAGTGCTGGACACAATTTACGATACTTGGCGTGGCACGGGTATAGTATTATATCAGTGCCCGGCCTCACTATTTTCTAGCGCCGTCTTTAATGCACAACTATGGAGCCCTGATCATGGCCTTAAGACAAAGTACATTGGATAGTAATGAACCTACGTGAAAAAACGTTCACATGCTGGTACACTCCTTTCATTAGCCTGTATACGTAAATATCCCCATTGGATAATAATCAACCTATGTGAAAAACGTTTACACGCTGGTACACGTCTTTCATTAGCCTTTATGTAAATATCCGATGCTGAACATTAAAAATTGGCTGTATTATCACAAATCCTAGGTATAGCGAGGCATCAGCTGTATCTGTGTTCTGTGTTCATTGATTTGCTCTTTGCACAAAATTGGAACTAGGAAAGGAAATCTTGGACTATGTGAACACATGTAAAAAAAAGTTCAGAAGCATGCATGGCTTCTGTTATTACAACCCATTTTCATCACACTTCCGGCACACCAAGGAAACAATATACAGTGTGTTTGATTTTAGTTCAAACAGATCTGTTTAGCTGTGCGATGTACACTAATTCGGTTTGTACAGGCGAGTTATATGGCCAGTGGGACATAATTAGCGTGCCGTGTTTTCGGATAAAACCGAAAAACTCGAGAAAAACGCTTGCCTGTAAAATTTTATAAAATTAGATTTACCCGATAAACTCAGAATTGGGATGTCCCAGTGTAAAAAAGGAAATGAAAAGTAAAGACAAATGCGTAAGCATGCCATTCCTTCATCTGCTGAAAAAAGAAGTTGTCTTTCTTGATGGCTGCATGCAATGAGTGATAGGAACCTTTATCTTGTTGCACGGCGGTGTGTATAGGTGATGGCGATTGACAGTTGGACGACGTTTGGTGTTATATTAAATCGGTTGGATCTTGGCACTTGTCCCTGTGGTACGTGTGTCTTTTTTCGTCCTGTTTCAGTTCACGCCTTTTAACGTTTTAATCTGTATTCTACAACTGAGTTTTGTCACAACACAAGGTCACTGTTCCCAAGGAGAGGTCATTCCAGGAGAGGTCATTCCAGTTTTCTTTCGAATCTCTGATAGTTGACAAAAGACTTTATTGTTTATCTTGTCTAGGTTCGTCGAGGACAACTGGTTATTACACCTCTGGGTCTCGACAAAAGCCACTGTTCCCGTTTCCAGTTTGGGCCATACTCTTTGTGCTCCTTAGTGGGGGGAAGGTTTTGGTTTTTATAAAAGTAAAAAGTAGAAACCAGTAGATTTTATGGGACTGTGCATGTGTCTGGGATGGGGGGAGGGGTGGGGGGAAATTGACACAGTCAGTACTGCACTCCATGCAGCCACAGGGTGGAATGGATGGGAAATGACTACATCCAGGTGTCTAGTGATTTTAGAATATCAATGCCTGTTCCAGCAACACTTCTCTAACTTTTGTCATGAAAGAGTTGCGGTATTGGCAGTGGCAAAGATGCCAATGCCAAACCCAGCCGAATAAATATCATTCGATACAGGCACATTCTTTGGAATTTAGCAGACATTTATGCCCAAATGGCATTTATTTTTATTTTTAATTTTCCAAAATTGGGACTACAGCAAAAGAAGAAGAGTGGGTGTTAAATAGTAAAGTGGTAAATATAGACCGACACGCTGTTTACAAACAAGCCCGCGTTAGCCCACACCAGGTGTGGGCACTGCGCGTGCGCAGAAACCAAATTCTCATGAGGTGAAACATCTGCGCATGTGCAGTGCTGTCGACAGCGCCATTTCAGCTGCGTGACTTCAGGGTCGCATGTTGGTCTATATCTGGGGTGGCCAGGCTGACCCGGCCTAAGAGCCGCAAACGAAACCACGAAACTTCCAAGAGCCGTGGGGGGGCAAACTTGTCCAGAGCAATAAACGAAACTCGAAGTACTTTCAATCTATCCGAGTCAAACGCAGTCCAACCGTATGTAAGGTAGCAGTAGCACAAGACTACTAAACCGCAACCTGTCTTTCAATTTTAAATGCGTTCCATTTCTCGTTTGGGGGAACTGCTCGTGTGACCGGGAGGTTTGGGGGGGGGGGGGGTAGATGAGGGAGCCGCGAGCCACGCTTTAACACGCGAAGAGTCGCATGCGGCTCGCGAGCCGCAGCTTGGCCACCCCTGGTCTATATGTTCTTTTCCCAGCTTTTCAAGTCCTGGTCCTTGAAAACCAGGCAAAGCTCATCACGCAACTTGCTGACCTAGGGAAGTGTGTCGTGTCTACCTCGGCCACAAAGCTACCCGTTTCGCTGCCTGCGGACGCCCCCACCATCCCAGCAAGCACTTATGACGAGCTGAAGGAGCTCGACAGTTACGCTGCCTCCAAAGACAGTCTGGATCTTCTGGTGAGATTTTATGCCAATGTCGGTGTATATATATAGTTGCCATATTGAATGCGTAAATCATATTTGCACCATTTTCATGGTTCCTCGCCATCCTGGCAACTTAACTTTATCAGGCACATATTTGCCTTCTGTGCTGTGAATGACAGCATGTGTGTTTGTGATGAAACCCCATTGTTTGACAGAAGGGCAATGAGCCAGATGTTCTGCACGTTTTTATCTGTCGGTGAATTCATAGAAAAAAGCCTCAGTGCGGGGGAAAAAAAAGTTTGTTGTGCCCATTGTAATTTATATTTTGGAATCGCAGTGACTCAAATCTGCTTCAATTACAACTACAATGTAATTTTTATTTAGAAGTAATCAACCACAATAACAGATGTTTTAGGAAAGCAGTCAAATGTTTTTTTCAATATTGTGAATATTTTTACGAGCTGATGTTTGCGGCTGCGATCAGCTCATTATGAACAATTTATTGCCCCAATGGAAGAGCACACTTTGATGAGACATGACTAAAACCTTTATGGTGATATCTTTGTCGTTGATAGTGTGATATGGCTTTGCTGTATTTGTAGTGTGGTGGCTTTGCAACCACGACCTGGTTACACATTTATTTTTTTGTTTTAAAACAAAATAATGCAACATGTCTTTGCAGATTTGTAATTACCGGTCATCAAGGGCCCATCGGGTAGAATTTAAAGAAAATTAAAAATGATTATTTTTTTTAATTGCCGCTCAAAAAGCACAAAATTTTGACTTTCCATTTCGACGAAATTTCCGGGCGCAGTGCAGAAAACACTTTCAACTGTAGAATGCTAATTTATTTGTTAAAGGTTCACAAAGCATTAAACACTCGACACAAAAAGTTTGTTTTAGAATATAAATTTAAAGCGACTTAAAAATTCGCCGAAAAATGCCTCATTATGTAAGATTTGCTCTAGAAGCCAAGTTTGGTATTTTATTCCGAATGAAATATACGCTTATATAAGTTAACTTTAAAGGGCAACTCCGCTTCATTTTTGGTTTTGAAAAAACAATGCAGTCCTCTTCAGTATCGCCTAGGAAGACCACACGTCAAATATTACGACGCAGTTCTGTCTAAATGTTTCTTAAACGGTCCGGCAAACTTTGCAACTCGCCAAGTTGCCGAAATCGGCTGAGTCGAGCAGGCGAATTCAGACGCAACCAACAGCGCAGTCAAGGCTACGGCATGGGCGGAGCCAACATTGAGCTAAACGTCATCTTCATGGCCCCCTTTTGCTTGTTTTTACCTCTCCGATCGAGCGTAGCGCATGACGTCAGCAACGTTGCCTCTCTGCGCTCAGCGGTGTCCACGTGATTGGAGTACGCGCCTGCGCAGCGCGCTTCTTGGGAGCAGACCGGCCGCCCGCCGTTGTCCCGCCGTTACCGCCGTCTTTCGCGTCACAACCACTGTCGTCGTCTCACCGTTTGTGATTATTGTCTCTCGGAGTTTCGTCCACACTATGAACACCACGTGCGCAGACTTATGCCGCAGTTGTGCAGACGTCGTCGACTGCCGTAGACACCAAAACGTGGCGAAGAGTGCGGTGCAGAGCAGACGACACTCGCACCTGCCACACGCCCGCCCCCATCCCGCCCGTCGTTGGGCCGAGGATCACGTGACATCTAGTACCACGTGATGGCCATGTACTTGGCGGCCCGAGGCCAATGTTGCCGGACGGAGCCGAAGTTTCGGTTTCGATTTCCGCTCGCGTTTAAAATTAGATTTAAAAATATATATATCCTATTTTTCGCGAAGCAAACGACGTAGTGTCTTTTACTAGGGCTTTTTGATTCGAAATCACTCATTATCCCGAAATCTTCGGAATTGAGCGGAGTTGCCCTTTAACTAATTCTGCCACAAAAGTAGGCATGCATCAAATGTAAAATATTTAACGGTGTACAAAGCTGTATTCTTTATTCCTCTGGCCTTCAAAGTTACGTCATCACGCAGTAGGGGAAAATCGTTTTTTCAACCTTCTCTCAAATGCGATTTTTACTCACGAATACAAGGAAGTATCTTGCAAAAGTAAGGTCTGTCCTGTTGTGTGGAGAGGTTTAGCTACCTCATATAAAAATGTATTTGAAAACAAAAAATATGCATGACACCACGATGACCGTCCTTATCTTAACACACCTTATGGCAAACCTTGAGACATGCTTCGAACTGATTTATGCATGAATCTATGATTTTGTTTTTCAAGTCTGCCAAATAAAATGGGCCCGGTAAAGTGTGCACATGAATTTAAAAAAAAAAGAAATGGAGGCTATAGGATTCTAAACTCGTTACGTGTGCTTCTTTTTTGTCGTCTATTTTTCGCGCTGTTTCCTACGATGAATTCCCACCAACGCACCGCCCAACTATCCATTCTTGTATGATAGCTGGAAAGGTTGGCGCCATCTACCAGCGACGGAGGCAACCGTACTGGTTGTGTGCTTGCCGTCGTTGCTTATAGATGGTGGTAGCTGTCCAGGGGCGTTTTTGTCGACAATTGTTTTTTTACTGGACATGATCCTCGGGAACCTAGCCCTTCAAAGCTCCGCTGTAAAAGCCATTTTTGCCCTGCACCTTAAATCTAGCGGTTTTATGGGATTTATTTTGCGGGTTTTTGACTTGTGAGATGGCAGCACAGAACAGCGGTGGCCTCACTTCAGCTGGTAAGCTGGTCAGCTGCCTGTTGCTCTTTACGGGTGCAGGTGTGGCTCGCAGCTCTCTGGTATGTCAATTCGCTCCCTCCCCAAGACCACAAGGGAAGAGACATAAAATAAAGGGCAGCTTGTGTTTTCGCAGCCCAACTTCAAGGTGCTTGTTTCACAAATGAGGACACGTAACAAAGAAATCTGATGAGCAGCGGCTTTATGACTGGAATTCGCTGTGGCTATAAGTGAGGTGTAAGGAACCAAACAAGTATCATGCTTCCTGTTAACCTTTTTGCTGCGACTCTTGAAATGGTTCTTTTATTTTTATGGCTCTTCACATGTGTCCACAACGGCCACCCCTTTTGAAACTTTACATTTGAAAAGGCAGTATATTTGAAGCTGTACTAGTCCAAGATAAAAAAGCTGCCAAAACAAGGGTGTGAGTTATGAACATTGGATAGCGGGCCATTCATTGGATTGGAATGGAAAACCTTTATTGCCAACTTTACCTGTATAATCAATGTGCTTTAATGTTTACTATATACGCATTTATTTGCAGTAGTCAATCATACCAGACAGAAATCATGAGAAATTCTGTAGTCTCCTGGAGCCCCTTTAGCATAATATGCAGGGTGTCTAGCGACGGGGAAAACCGGGAAATGTCTGGGAAATTTTAATTACCGGGAAAAATCAGGGAATTGTCAGGGATATTGTCAAAAAGCGAGCCCAGTGAGGCACGGGCTCTGCTCCCCCAATGTACAGTGTGCTACCCGATGCAAAGAGAACCGACAAATCCAGTCGAAGTCATGGATTGGATTGGATTGAGGGCACGACACTAGGCTAGATCCAGTTAGATCCTCCTTGTACCACATATAGTAACAAATGGGAAAGCCGCAGACTCCAATCCAAGCCTTCAGCCGAAAGTATCCGAAAGTGCATCTGGCGGCCATGTTGTCATTTGGTTATTGACGTGTGTGGTTGAGCGTCGTATTTTCATCGTGTTTCCGGAAGTGGCCTCTTCACTGACTATGTCCGCGGCAAGAAAGTGCTCGTTGAACCCGGACTGGACGAACCCAGATATTTCGGAATATGCAAGTTAGTTTAGGCCCATGCAAAATAATCGTCATTGTGCTCAATGCTCAATGCCTTGTGTTGTAATGGTCTTATATATTTAACCGCCTCTAGAGTGGTCAGGGAATTTCACCTGAAATTGTCAGGGAAAACCTGGAAAAGTCAGGGAATTTCAAAAGAATAATTTGCTAGACACCCTGAATATGCCCTTTTATTTTGTGTGCAAGGAAAACGAAAATTCTGAAACTGTTTTGTTGGAGTGTCTGTGGACCCTTTAAATGTGCTGAGACATATTGTTGTAAAAGGTTTTCCTATGCTGTAACATGTCCGACGTTTCATTTGACTCGTGGTACAATGTCGAACTACCTATGTGTGTGACTTGTTTTTATGCTGTACCTATTCTTTTCTTTTCTCCTGTGAATTTTTTTTTTCCTCTATCCACCCTTGAAACAGAGTAGCCAGCCAAGGGGATGCTTTGGGTAATAAATATGACAGGTCGGCTAAAAAACTTATTTTGGGGATTTTTGACTGACTCTTTGGTACGGCCACCTATCATAAATTGCCAGCTTCTGGCCGATGTATGACATTATACCTTGACATGGCTTTTTCCTTTCATATAGATTTGTCTGAATTTTGGTCTCATGGTGGTTGTGTTTCGTACAGGTCCAGCACCTAGCCCTCATCGGAGGCAACGACGAAAAAGACACCACTCGTCGGGTCCTCTCTGCCATCATCCAACACGACCTTGCCCTCTCAATGAGCTGGTGTGGGTCCGGGGGCAGGAAACGAGCTTTGGAACATCTGCACAACTTGCGCATCGTCGTGTTTCGTAAGTGGTCCTTGAGTTTATTAAGGGATGCTGTGTGATGCAACGCTTGTCGCACAAATTACCTAACTATAAAGGCTGGCTTAGACATTAAAATTAGTTACATCCACAGTGACTAGAATAACGAGCGACGGAGGCACCAGGACAATTAAGACACTTTGATGATTTCCTGAACCCACTTGCATTGCTTAATATGTTGTTCACAGCAGGCAGTTGCCTCGGCGACGGCTGTTTGCCGTTTTGTACCGTTGGTGTCCTTTTAGTTGCTTTGAATTGAGCCATCACTACTGGCTGGACCAGATAAAATACAGAGGCCAGGTTCATGAAATGATCTTGCAACAAAAGATGTGCGCACGACGAAACCTAACAATAAATCCGTATTCACATATCAAAATTATCGTAAGTTTTGCATAAGAACAGTGGGTTGGAGCACGGAGTCGTGAAAGAAAGTTTACTCGCAGGACTCCGCAATATTCAATGTCAATACACCGGCGCGAATCGCGCGGGAATTTCGAATTCGTCATTTGGAAATTATTTTTTTACTTCACAAATACTAAATGCTCAAGTTTCGGATTTTGAGGGTAATGTCCCGGCATCGTTTTCAATCGTTCAGGATAATATCAAAAATATGATTTTGAAGTGTCAGTGCCCCTTTACCCTGCCTGACCTGGATTTTACAGCAGAGCTGTTAAGGGCTAGTTTCCCCAAGATCGTGTCCACCAGCAAATAAATGTGAACACAACACTCTGTACAGCTACCACCATCAATAAGCGACGGCAGCAACCTTTCCAGCCTTTCCACTCTGACTTGCCAACTTGTGGCCAGCCATTACTTCATTCCCACCATAGTACAGCTTCACTGGTCTTTTTTCTTCACCAGACGAAAGGCTGAAAGTTTTGTGAGGTAGAATGCCAGTCTTTTCTCCTCGTCGTGCCCTTGTCAGTACAGTGTAGACCGCATATAACGTATGTCACGGGAGTCGCGAAAATCCGCACTATAAGCGGTACTGCGTTATAACCAAAACATCAATTTTTCAGGTCAAAATACGTGTCATGAGACATTACCTTTGTAAAACAATTTATTTTATGTTAGATCAACTCTTGGGTCATCCAGGCCTTTCCAATTTGTGTGTACACCACAGGCAGACATTCTCGCTTTTTGAAGCAACGGGGTCGTTTGTATAGAGTGCGATCGGGAAGCAGCAGGGGCCCCAGCCGTGGCCGCCGCTCGCGCGCATACCTCGGGCGTCGGGTTTCGCGCCTCGGCCCCTCCGCCACCTCCGCTGCCGCGCAGCTCCCGCAAGCCCCTCGCTACGCAAGGGGGGAAAGGGAGGGAGAAGGACGCGATGCGCCATGCATGTGTTGCTCCATGCCAGCCATGCACCTTGCTCCTTGCCCCCTCCCGTCTCCCCTTCGCGGGCGCGCACACACACACACACACACACAAACAAACAAACAAACAAAAAATGTTGACTTTTGTTTTTTGCTCACGGCGACTTACGGCGTTGCTCGTGTCTTTATTTGAAAACCCGGACATAAAGCGCTAACAACCCCGTCAGCTTCGTGGGCGATCTAGTATTATTATATCGGAAATAAATGCCGTTCAGTGTTTAATTTATGGTGTTTTAGCGTTCCTTTCTGATAGACTAGAATAGAGGCTTTTTTTTTTTTTTTCGGTCTTGCCGTTTTGGGGGGTCGGCTAGAATCGATGCCGGCCTAAAATCGAGTAAATACGGTACTTTATTCATGCCAGTATCGACATCTTTGACGATGCTCTGTTTAGTTTCGAGAGACAGGGCTTGTCGTTTCTTGTCCGTTTTGGGCTTAAGAAATGGAGAGAGAGGGGTGGACGGTCGATTTCCGCACAATATGCTTGACGCGATCCACACGCGGTCCAAACAGACGACGTGGAGCAAGTAAGCAAACTGCAACAAGCGAAACTAGAAACCATCCAGGCTTCGTTTAGCGCGCGCGCGCGGTGTAAGAAAGGAGGTTGGTGTTGCGTCACTCGAGCGAGGGGGTGAAATCGAAAGGGTGAAAGGCTTGGGGGTGGCTCGATGGGGCTTTCGGAGTTGAGCACGCGCGTGCATGTGTCGGTCGCACCTCGCTCTTGCTGCGTAGTCATTCGTCTTTGCCTCTCTCTTTGCTTCTTCTCGCTTCTTCGAGCAACCTCCTTGCCTCCGCGAGTGCCGTTTGCGGCTAGCGCGTTATCTAGTGTCGCACAGGGAAGCGTGCTGGCTGCGCCGGTCGGTCGGCGGGGTCGGCAGGCTGTTCCAGAAACCGCACTATAACCGGTATTTCCCTTCGCGCGCCTGCATTTTAAGCGGTATGTAATTACATGGAGTTGTATGGGAGGCGAACCGGGGGTTGAAAAAAGCCGCATTATACCCGGTCCTGCACTGTAAGCGGTTACGTTGTAAGTGGTCTATACTGTATCAGGGTGGTTGGCAGGGGCTGCTGACTTTCTCATTGGTTCGATCTGCTGTCTTGTGCGACAGCGAGCTCAAATGAATACCGTATTACCTTTACAACATGTGATACATACACTGTTTCTTTTAGTATGTTAATTTTATTCCGACATGAGAGTACTAGAAATTTCAACACGTATTGCGCTAGTCCCTTGAGAGCTACGCGATGCCTATTTAATCTTGCTCTGCCAAACGTTATGTCAGCATCGAGTTCCAGCCGAGCTCCAGTAAAGCTGGACATTCTGGTGCCCTTAAGTCATGGCAGCTTCAACATGTCTTTGCGTGGACACGGCGCACAAACAAGCGTTGACGGAAAGGCTACCACTTTTGTTTTGATACAAACAATCTTTGTGTTTCAAAGCATGCCGAGCTTCGATTGGAAATTTGTGTTGCCAAAAACACTGTCGCCTTAGCAAGAATCCGCTCTCGCGGTGATCGGGACATCGGAAGTTCACCTTTTCTGTTTGCTTCCTCTCGGTTAAGAATCTGTTCATGAATACTGATTTCTCCACTTACGATGTGTGTAATCTATGAATTTCTTAGCTGCCCTATTTATTTCAATATACTGTATTTACTCGAAAATAGGTCGACCACGAAAATAGGTTAACCCCCATTATTGAACCCACCGAGAATAAAATAAAAAAAAATTTGAATATAGGTCTACCGTTTTTTTTATTTTTTTTTAGGAACTGGGGGAAGTTTGGGCGAAAGAAAGAAACAAACCTTAAATTACAGTTCTCAGCTAAATCACAGGGCGATGCCAAAAACTTAATCATCGTCAGAACTTTTGGACATGTCATCGTCGTCCGAAGTTTCGTCAGCTTGGAAAACATCCTTGCAAATTCGCAATAGCTCACTGACACTGTTGTAAAATGGCGACAGGAAGAAACGAAAGAAGGTGGAGACGGGCGAAGTGACGAAAGACCAAATACAAAGACTCAAGTAACGCTGGCTATGCCGCGAGCCGCCGTGAGCAACACGCGAACCGCTGCAAACAACAAACAAAAGTAACCTCTGTTGTTTTTTTTGTGTTTGTTTTTGTGCATGTTTGCAGGGAGAGGGATGGAGGGCAAAGTGCGTGGCGCATTGCGTTCCTCTCCCTCCCCTTCCCCCTTGCTGAGCAAGGGGAATGCTACAGGCATCATGGCGAAACCCAACGCCCGAGGAATGTGCGCGAGAGCCCCGCGGGCGGGCCGTCAGCTGCTGCTGTTTCGGTTGTTTTCGTGCAGCAAAAGCTTTTTGAAAAAAAGAAGCGGTGCGGCTCTATGGGCGACGCTGGCTCGGTGACTCGATAGCTTAATGCCCCTGGTAGGGTCGCAAAATTTGGTCGCGAATGTAGGTCGAAATTCTTTGATCACGATTCTAGGTCGACCCTTAATTTTGACAACATTTCCGAAAAAAAAAACAACGTTGACTTATATTTGAATCATTACGGTAAGTCTACCTTTTTTTGGGGGGGGGGATATGTTGTCAAAAATTAAGGGTCAACCTATATTTGTGACAAAAGAAAGTGGCAGACATTCGTGACCAAATTTTGCGACCTTACCGAGGGCATGGAGCTATCGAGCCACCGAGCCGGCGTCATTGTAGAGCCGCACCGCTTCTTGTTTCAGAAAGTTTTCCGGCGGCCTGACCGTGGTGGCTGCCGCTCGCGCGCATCTTTAGGCTTCGGATTTCGCGCCTGTAAGCTGCAGGCGCCGCTCACGCATCCCCCTCACCAGAGCCGTATATTGGGAGGGTGTAGCCAGTGGCTGGGGCGACGAAGGTGCTGGAGAGGAGAAAAGTGAAGGAAAGCAGGGAGAGTGCCAAAGGAGTGAGAGAGGAAGAAGGGAGCAAAGAGGAGACCACCGCCACTTTGATGCAACACACTGTAGGCACTGAGCACTGTTGAGGTTACTCGTCTGCTACAAGCTTATTTACTTTTTGCCCCAATAAAATTTTGTGTTCAAACGTGGACATCTTCGTTCGTTAGCTTTTTAAGCCATCGAGGAATAATGTTATATCATTTCATTGCCAGAGCTTTCCAAATAAAAAGAAAGAACCGAAATTGTATGTCGGTCCCCTGCATTCCGCTGGGCGAACGAATGAAAATGGCAGCTCTTCCCTCTCAGCTGGAAGCAGGCGTGAGTTCTGCACCGCGGGCTGATTGGCTCACTGGTAGGGGGGCGTTGCTGCAGCAAGATCATAGACTGGCCTAACTCTTCCCATATACGGCTCTGCCCCTCGCTACGCAAGAGGGGAAAAGGAAGGAGACGGACGCGATACGCCATGCATTTTGCCCCCTCCCTTCCCCTCTATTCCTCTCTTCCTCGCAAACTAGCACAAAAACAAAAAAACTATAAAATACTGAGGTTATTTTTGTTTTTTTGTTGCTCATGGCAGCTCACGCGTTCTCGCGTCTTTGCAACACCCCTCCATTTTCCCCATCAGCGGGCAGTGCGGTGCAAGCTATGGGCTGGTTGGACCAGTCATATATTTATCTTTCGTCCTGCAGTCTCGTTCCCGTGTATACCCAGGTGCAGGGGGTAGGGTCAGCTGATAAAAGGGAGGTGGTTGATTTGTTCGACGAGCGCACAGATCACACCGCACCAGCACCCTAGAGGTGGGACTATGACCTCGCACGGTCGATGGAGTATGGCATCTTCGTATATTGGCTTCTTGGCGTCGCCAAGTCGCATTGTGCCAGAGAACCTAAGCAAGCACAAGAGAGTGCACGCAGCTGATCCGGGCTCTCGGTTCTTTAAGTTAAACATGCATTAATTTGAGGCAGACTGGGTTCACTTGGAGTCACACTTTTGAGTGCCAAGATACCACCCGCAAGGTATTCACTAGGTACTAGCTAGGATATGCTAAATAAGCAAGGTTTGAAGCCAGATTTTATAAAACATTGACCGCATCTCCACGTGGTGAATGATGTTGATTGGGGCGAAGCTCTGGTGGTGCTTGTCTGCGTAGATGCTGAGCCGCAGCATGCCGAGCCTTTTGTTCGTTTTCATCCATGTCAGAAAGAGAATGTGTGGTATGGAACGTGGTTATATACGCATTTGAGCATTTGACCGCAGCACCCTCTCGTCTATAAACGTTGAGCCAATGCATGCAAAGTTTAACGCGATTATATACGCATTTGACCGCAGCGCCCTCCCCTGCATAGACGTTGAGCGGCTACATGCAACGTTTCATTCATGACAGAAACCCCAGCTCTTGAGTTACTACCACATCTCAGAGCCCCCTACTCGTCCCGCAGCCGTGGCCGAGTGGTTAAGGCGATGGACTAGAAATCCATTGGGGTCTGCCTGCACACGTTCGAATCCTGTCGACTGCGCAAACAATTTTTTTTTCCTTTATTTATTTATTTTTTTTACCTTGCACGAGCATGTGAGCTCATGAGCACGAGCACCAGCAAGATTGATGTGAGCACGGACGCCGGACGAACAAGGCTAGACCCTAAGGAGCTTCACCCCTAAAAGAGCTAATTTAGCAACTTGTAGCTGATAGGAAGTTTTTGTACCTATTTCCCTTCATTCCATCATGTGAATGCATCTTGTCTATTTTGCTGTTCTATGTAAACATCGCATTCAGGCGGCGTTTGATGGGGTGAGACAGGGGAAACAAGTTTTGGAGCAATTTTTGGAGCAGAAAAATCTGGATTTTGGAGCAGCTTAGGAGCACAAAATTCTCGTTTTGGAGCACCAGTTTATGCATTCTGGAGCAGCTTCGAAGCAGATAAGTCTACAGTTTGGAGAAGATTAGGAGCAGAAAATGTTAGAGCAGCTTATGAGCAATTTAAATCATAAAATATCTGATTTCGATCACATGATTTTGATTTTTTTTATCGTTATTTTTTCCCACCCTGGTTCTAATAAGTTGTCAGCACCGATCCGCACCGAGATAAAATATATATATATATATATAAAAAAAAAGGCACACGCGAGTCCAATGCGTATACACAAACTCAACTCTCCTACGTCACGCCGCGGTGGTGGCGCATCGGTCGCACTTCCGGTCCGGGGCGGTGGGCAGAAGTCGCCGTGCGAGACATGCATTCCTGGTTCTTTTTGGAAGAAACCAGACAAAAAACTTGCCTTCTCGTCAAAATGCTGCGACGGGGGCTGTACCAAGAGAGTCTGGAAAGGTTTGAAGATCAGTTTTCATGTGTTTCTGCCCCCTCCGTTCGTCCGAGAACGTGGATAGTAGCCGTGAAAAGGGCAAACCGGACGTTGTTGAACTACGATTGCTTGTGCGGGCAACACTTTGTGGTCGCCAGATGTATTTGTTTTGTTCCAACATGAACGAGAGAAAACCGCAGGGTTGTCCGGACCACTCACGGATTCAGTGCATCTTCAAATTCACACGGCCGCCTGATCGTTCGAACTTTCGTCTGCTCTTTCAAACTTGTCTGCTTTTTGTCGTCTGCTCGTTCAAACAAAAGCGGCCCGTAGACCAAACTTTGACCCGGTGATTGCATTGAGAAGTAATTGCAGGCCTCAAAAGACTTAAGTAGGCTCGGTGTAAACAGTAGATACAAGATGTTGATCACTGGTACCAGTGGCCATCACCGACTTGTTACGCTTGGTCCGTTCCAGCTTCCGATTTTCAGTATCGACGTCGATCATCGCCGCTACCTTCTACACTTTTGCAGCACGAGCGACGTCGCGACCGAAAATAGCTAGAAGAATGTCATCATGGTTTTGGCGTCCATTCTGCGGCGTTCATGCGAATGAATCGCCGCATGTCAAACTATTTGCACAAAGTTTAGCGTCGTAACGAGCCTTGATATTATTTCGCTCAGGCGATTAAAGTTGTAAGACATTGCTATGAGGACGTAGAATCGACAATTCGAACGCGAAAAAGAGTATGCAGACTCACACAGACGCCGACAACGTGACATTCCAATGGTTTGTTGACGCAGGACGCGGTGCTTCTTGCCCGCACTCCATTGCGCATGCGTTCGAACTGTCGTCTGCTCTTTCAAACTTGTCTGCTTTTTTTCGTCACCCCGTTCAAACGACAGCGGTCCGTAAACCAAACTTTGACCCGGTAATTGCGATAAGAACTAAGTACAGGCCTCAAAACACTTTTGAAGGTTGGTTGGGGTAAGTAGGCTAAGTGTAAACAGTAGATACAAGAGAAGATGTTGATCAATGTTACCAGTGGCCATCACCGACTTGTAATGCCCGATTCTACTTGCGGTTTTCAGTATCGCTTTTGCAGCCCGAGTGACGTCGCGACTGAAAATAGTGAGCAGAATCTCATCGTGGGAGTCAGGCTTTAGCGCCCATTCTGCGGCATCCACGTGAAATGAATCGCCGCACGTCACATTATTAACGCAAAGTTTTGCCTCGTTAATTTTGCTGAAGCCGCTCAAGTAGTCAGACAAAGACCACCGGGGACTCCCACTGATGCCGACAACAACGCAATTCAATGGTTTGTTTATGGGTGACGGCGGGCTTCTTGCCCACCGTTCACCGCGCATGCGCAGCGCCGGTGCCGTCCGCTAGGGGCGCTCCGGTTTGTTTGTAAACATGAGTTGGTGTATAGATGAGGAGAAGAAACACAGGCTTGCTGCAAAGTTAGGTGGGCGCCAGGTACCTCAAGCTTATACGAACTAGTGCCAAAGCGCAATTGTAGTGCACAACTTTTTAAAGCGGTGATTCGAGAGCATGAACAGGGAAGCACGGTTTACTACAGCCAGACATCGATCGCACGCTCGTAGAAAGCACGTGCAGATAGGAAAAAAGACTCCCCACAAAAGTGAGTCGCAAGGTAAATAGTGAATTGGTAGGAAAACTATGAGCAGCACATGCACGCCAAATACGCGTGTGACCGATTCATTCGATTGTTCACGCACTGGAAGCACATGTGTGATAACCGAGAGTACTCGCAGCGATGGCGCCATCCACTTTGACGGGAAGATTACGGACACGAATGAACAATTACACAATGGAGGTGCTCAATGGCACTTTTAAGAAATGGTTTACTCTCAAAACGACAGAAATACTTAGGTTTACTCATCTTTGTAGCCTGTGCGTCGTACCTCCCACGGCCAGACAGCAAGACCGCGTGACAGCGCACCAGTAGCATGCAGTCACAAATGACAGCGTAAAGTAGTAGGAAAATGGGGAAAATAGCACGTATCATAGGTATAGAAGGGTACTACAGCTGAAATCTTTGAATCCGGCGCTTGCTTGCGCGCCACCCTGTACCCGTGCCGTGTACTTTACTATGACGAGATTGAATGTTGCCAACCAAGCTCTCGTTTCCCACTAAATATAGCGTTGCCACAAACTTTTTTTTTAGTTTTTGAGTTACTTTTGGTGCAGTGTGACGCAATTTCGACCGATTTCGCGTTTTTGGCACAACTGGGTGCAGTAAATTGTGTTTGTATCAAAATGGCGCAGATGTCACACCCCTGATCATATTGTTGCTACCTTGAAAAAAGGTTTGAAGTAGTATGTTTATTGAACCGCCTCAAGTAGGGTGACCAACTGTCCCGTGACTCCCGGGACTGTGCCGCATTGAGGGCTCGTGTCCCGCGTCCCGCAAGAAATACAAAGTCAAATTTGGGGGTTTTACGTGCCAAACCAACGACGGGCATCTGGCACGCGCACCAGCGGAGGAGTGGGGATTACTTTGGACCACCTGGGGATCTTTTGACGTGGAACCGAAAGCTCGGTTACACTACGCCTTTTCTGCAATAACCCGCAAGAAACACCAGAATCTTTAAAATGTGTTGCATTTCACATTGTTGTTACATTCACTACGCAAAATATGGCGCTTCCGAACTACGGGGTGGAGGGAAGCCCGGAGGTCGCTGGTAAGCGTGTGAATCTTGATGGTGTGTCATTTCCTATCCAAACACTGCAGGAAGCGACCGTCATTCTTGCAGGAGACCAACACGCATGCGCCGTTGTGCCTCTCTTCTTGATGGCAAAATATTGCAAGTAAAAATTGCTTGTCAAAAGTTGGAAAATTATCTATCGTAATTATTTGCAAATCATACTGTGTCATGCAAAGAGGTTGTGGGAAGCCATTTTTTTTTTTAGTGAAGACGGCCACACAATGCAAAAAGCCTGCAACTCCCAACAGTCGAGAAAAACAACATAATGTTCCAATTTTGTGTAGGAGCATGTTAGTATGAGAGTAAGTATCGACTGGAAGCAATAAGCCAAAAAAAGATTTACTGCTTCTTATTTCCTTCTGATGCATTGGGGTCTGCTGCAGTCGATACTTACTCTTATACTAACATGCTCCTACACAAAATTAGAACATTATGTTGTTTTTCTCATGGGTTATTCTTTAAACACACGGGTTATTCTTCACATGGGTAATTCTTTAAACATAAAAAAATGCCACTCAAAAGGAAATTACAACATACCAAAAAGGTTTAAAACCAAGATCTAAGCTGTCAATCAATCTCTTAACCAATGAGAAGAGTTGCTATCGCACGTCACTCCGTGACATATTTGAACAACCTTTTGGCTAAGATCGGTCTCACGCAAACTAAGATCGGTCTCACGCAATAAGTATTGCTGTAAAAAAAAAATTTTTTTAGCGGGAAATTATTTCTGTGACATGCTTTTCCCAGTTAGGTTGTTTAATAAAAACACTTTTTTCTTTGCAGTTACCCTTTAGTTCCCGCAACACAATTTTCAGGTGTAATATTCTTTTGGACAGCACAGGATTTCAGGGAGTGCGTGTTGATAAATTTTCTTTAGTACTTTTTTTCTTCAGTCGTGAAAATACTGTCCTTATAACTAAGAAGTTATAAGAAACATCTTATATGTTCTTATACGGTTTGTATATGTACTTATTTGATCATATCTGTTTATTGGACCAAGAAATATCTTATACAAATAAGATTTTTCACTAGGGTAAGCCTCCCTTTGACGTTTTGTTGGGTTTCCAAAAAGCAATTAGCACACTCCGCCCCCATCCCACCCCGCTCAAGGTTTGCGAGGAAGGTGGTCCGCCTTCCCCTGCTTGGCCAACAGGACACTGTGGCGCTTTGCAGTTCTCTCCGGGGCCGGGAAAAGATGGATATTTTCAACTTAGGACCGCAAAGCGGGAGCTGCAAAACGTCACGTTGACGTGACCGTTGATGTCACTCCTCTGCCTCCGGATTTCTCCGGGACCCGTCTTCTCCTGTTTTGAGGCTTGGTTTGGACCCCACTTAAGGAACATACTTAAAAGGGCACTTTAAATGACCAACATGTCTCTGCAGCCTCTTTTCCGTTCTCTATGTAACTGATAGTATTGCAACTTGTACACAAAGAGTACACAGTTTCTGCACTAGAGCAGCATTAGATTGAAAATCTTAGGAGTGAGTACATTCCTAATAGTGTGGCTACCATGTTTATTGCTTTTTGAATTGTAAATATGTAAAAAATAATTGTTTGTTCCTTTTTTTTAGATGCCGTGGTGTCAACATGTTCAAAGGCGACGAAGACATCCGTTGAAGCCACCATGAAGGCGTGGCTGGTCGCCGCACCGGATCGAAACGGCGGGCGCAACAAGCGACGCGCTGCGGGTGAGCCGCAGGAGTAAAAATTACACCCTAAAGTGAAAGCAAACACGTAGAGGCAAGGGACAGACACCGAAGACTCAAAGTGAAAGTATTTTAATTTCGTCCAACGGTGTACACCTGGCTCAAAATAGTAAAACAGGTAAAAGGCGAATCTGAAGTAGTGTAGGAAATAGCACCAAATTAAACTCCCTCACACTGAAAATACACGCACAAACTTACAACTCAGATTCTATTTTCGTCTTCTTCCTTTTTCTTTTACCCAACTTGCCCAAGCATCCATTTAAGAGAATCCGATGAATCAGCAGAGAAAGGAAAGAGGATAAAGAACAGAGGGGTCCCTCAGACAGAACTATCATAATATCCCCAGAGATAGCCCACCTTAAATTGAAAGCAAATTAGGTGAAAATAAGGAGTGGGCTAACTTTCGCTGTGCAATACAAAAATGTTGACAAAGTGATAGTTTTAGATTTCGTGACCTGCGAAACTTTTAATCGAAGGGAGTGGCGATGAAGAAGAGAGGACTGTCCTTCCCAGTCAGCAATGTTCGCTTATCTCCCACCAATACTGAATTGTGCCAAATATAGGGGTGGGTTATCTTTCGGGGCTGTGCACCTCTTGGGATATCACGGTAGGTCAGCTAGGGTCGGAGGAAAGCTGCCTCACCTTGGACAACACAGGCGAAGGAGCAGACACATTATTTTCGGAAACCATTGTCACGAGAGATGAGAGAATTTCATGTCCCTTACCATCTCATTCTTGGTAAATGCCCAAATTTAGAAAGACTGCTCCTTTTGATTTCCAGCAACCAGGACCCTGGGGAGGCACAAGAATAGCGACAGACATGAAATTTGTGGTCTTTCGTGACATACGTTTTGAGAATAATGTGTCTGCTCCCTCACTTGTGTTATTCAAGGCCATGCAGCTTTCTTCTGACCCTAATTGACCTAGTTCTGTCTGTGGCCTGCCTCTGTTCTTTATCCCTATTCTTATTTCCACTGGCTCTTCAGATTCTCCCTTCACCTCTTTTACTCTTTTCACCCAAGTGCCCCTGGCACAGTCTTGGACAAAATTAAAATATTGTCGTTTTGAGTCTTATGTAGTATCTGTTCTTTGTCTATACGTGTTTACCGTGTTTGCACGATTCCAACACACACTTTTTTTTTTGCCAAAATCTGTGCCCAAAACTACATGTGCGTTACATTCTAAGCCAAAAAGCGAAACTCAAGAAAAACTCTATGCTCGGTATAAGGTGGCTAGCCCCATCGCCATCGTGACCGTTTGTTTACGTTTGTCATTTCGGTATACGTATCACGCACATTTTCTCGCGTCTACAGACTCGTGTCTGTCATCTTAAAATGGGTAAAAAAAATTTTTAAAAATTCACTCTGAGGTTTTATGTAAACGAAAGGCCATCACGCTGGCAGAACAAGATAACAATTACGGAGCAGCACTGCGTGGCCTCTCAATCCCAGCCACCTAACGAGCTCGCTAAGTGTTGTTTGAAAGACGACCCTGCAGAGGCGACAGCCCCGCACTCGTACATGCGCAAGAAGTGCGGCACTTAAAATGCTTTAGAAAGCAAGTATTACCTTTGTGGATAGCGAAGAAGCGTCGTGGGACTCTGACAACGACTAGTGCACGGCATTTATTTTTGTGTTGGCGTGTGTTTCATAAAATTTGACCTGTGAGGTATGTGGTCAATCTTTGTTATTTTGCCTGCACAGTAGAATCGTCAGCAATTTACTTTTTGATTATTTTGAAGCTAAATCTGCCTCCGCGTTAGCATTGGGGACGCGTTAGAATCGGGCAAACACGGTAAGCTTCCTGTTTATGGTGTATTTGTCAACAAGAATCATTTGCTCACCCATACATTTTTTTTTTTTTCACTCAAAATAAACTTGCAGCATAGTTTGCTGCTGCTGTGGATCATGATGTGTTTCTGGAGTCACTGCCAACGGACGATGCCATTGGCATAACCAATAGGGTTGAAAACAGATAAGAACTGCATGGCTAAAAATCAAATAGACCAGAAGGCAACCTACAATCCTTCAGACAAAGGATCATAACAATGAAAGCTACTAAATAAGTTGTGATTTAGAGTAATGACCATTCAGGAGTGGTGGAACTGACAAGTGGCAATTTGAAGCAGCTCTTGTAGCAGGGAACAATAGGTTTTGGAGCAGAGGTTCCCATTCTTGGACCAGAAAATTTGGAGCTTTAATGTCAGAAAATTTTATACAATCTCTTTGCAAGTTGGTTAGCCCGTGGAAAAAATAACTGCAGTTGTTGGAGTGTTGGCAGACTATTTAAAGTGTCGTACCTACAGGGGGTCTGGCCGCTACAGATATTTATTTATTTATTGAACATTCATGCACAGGTAATTTTACAGATGTCTCGATTTACCTATTAGGAATACCGATGGAGTCTTCGGTTCGTGTGTGACGTAAAAAAGATGTTTTTGGCTACTTTTTGGCTACTTTGTAGGGTTTGTATCACGGTCACGTAATTGTCATGAGTTCGACATCAAACAGACGCTTTTTTGTTAATTATGTCTCACGCTGCTCTCTGCTGTGTAGTAGTTAGGTATGTGCAAATAATTCAAAGTGTATAGTGGTTTTGGGCGAATACTTTTTTAATCGAATATTGAAAAGTTGTTGCGCCTTTCTCCACGTCTTTCACTGCTGTTACACCATGCTTAAACGAAAATTTCAGCTGAACTCGCAAAGGTTGTTCCCAGGATTCTAATTGTCCACCTATGAGCTCCATTAAATTTAATCTAGCTATATTTATAGACTGCGGCCTCAGAAAGTCCAATGCCTACATTGAGACGGCAAGTAAACGACAGATTTTACATAAAATTAAACCTATAAACGAGCCTAGCCATACCTAATTGAGGAGATTTATAAATATTCTTGCTATATGCAAATATTTTCTTCATTTCTGGATTCGAAAGAAGAAGAAAAAAAGCACAAATAACAAACACGGGTTGTTAGAACATCGCTGCCTAACGTATACCCTTGCATATCAGCCACAGTTAAATTTTGAAGATTTTACTGCAATGTAAATATTGACGATCACATTGTTTCCTCTTTTTTTTTCACACACCAGACGCGCGCGTGCACCATACCGCTTTGAAAGTGTGTTTTTCGCCTAAGCGCACGGCTGCGCTGCAGCGAAGCGAGTCGCGATCAACACTTCGAAAAGTACGAACATCGCAGTAAATTGTTAGGCGAATATCAAATACGATATTGTTTGAAGCTACTATTCGAAAATTTGAATATTCGCGCCACCCTGCTCTTCGCACATAGTGCTTCAAAAAAAAAAAAAAAGCAACAAAGCAGAAGGTACTTTGTTAATCAAATATTGAGTAGTTGCTGTGCCTTTCTCCATGCCTTTCACTACTGTTACACCATGCTTAAACGAAAATTTCAGCTGAACTCGCAAAGGTTGTTCCCAGGATTCTAACTGTCCATCTATGAGCTCCGTTAAATTTAATCTAGCTATATTTATAGACTGCGGCCTCAGAACGTCCAATTCCTACATTGAGACGGCAAGTAGACGACACATTTGACATAAAGTTAAACCAATGTCACGTGCCACACTTTCAGTTTCCTTTTCAAGGACATGCTTCTTCTTGGCGCACAGATGGCGCAAATTTTGCACAAATACAGCCTTTGTAGCAGCATGTAGCAGGTTATTCATCTGAAGCCTTATCTGAAATCAGTGGACATATATTCTCCTATCATCCAGGAAACGTTTAAACAGTTTGTGACAGCAAAGTGTTATCACCTAAGCTTTCTGACACAGTATGTAAAACTTGGGACTTCATACTTTTCGAATCATAACTACGGACAATTGCGTCTGCTCTGCATTAGGCAATGAGGTGGTGGCACCCATGAGACAATTGGACCATGGACTGTCGATTGTCTAAATGTAGCTTATTTAGTGGCTCTACCTTTACGAAAATATGTGTGGACGTCCTATGTCCATACTTTTGCTGTTCTATTACCCCTTTGTTCATCCTATGGATTCGTGTAGGCAGTTCTTAGACCATTTATGTACCGCTGGTTTGCCGTAGAACGGCCACAACAACGCTATAGGGATCTCCGCCAAACAAAACGTTTTCCATTCCTTCCTATTTCAATGCTATGGTCCTGGTGAGTCTATGGACATCCTATTGCTTCTCTTTGGTGTGAGCTATATATTGGTATGTTAATAAAGTGATGCCGGGTCAATGTTTTCTTTAGGTATAGCGAGGTGTCCGAGTTAAAGAGTTGTTAATTATGCGCCGGGGATCAGTATGTTACATTGATGTCTGGAGGCCTGTCCAACCTCAGGACAGCATATTCATTGTGGAGATGGAAGTGTTCAGTATGTACCGGAATAATTCCTTTTCTTTCTCAGTGGGAGGTAGGCTAATGTGGATCTCTGCGGCCCCCGTAGATATTCCCAACTTTCACGACCTATAGGGGGCGTGCCGGTGCCTATCAAAATGGCTGTCATCTGGATGATCGTCGTAGAACAGCGGTACGAGGCTGGGTCTGCGACGCGCAAGTAATTTTAGTTTTTTTGTTTACGAGCAGTATCGGAGCCTTACGTTATTTTTTCACGTCAGGAAGGTGTAAGCAAGCCCTTTTATTATGAGGCCAATCATCCAGGAGCTAGGGAGCACGATTCTCACACTGCGGTACCACCATCACTGAAAGTTGCGAATACCCCCGCAGACCGAGTGGCTTCTCTATAGACCCCGTCGGTGCTCCGTGCAGACCTTGTGTGGCTTCTCTGCAGACCCCATAAGGACACTGTGTAGACCCTGTATGGCTTCCCTGCAGACCCCGTACATACTCCCTATAGACCTTGTATGGCTTCTTTGCAGACCCCCAAGGACCGTATACACTCTTAAAAATAACTTTTGCAAAGCACGTTTTTGCGTTAAAACAAATGGAAAAAAGCTCTTTTTGTAGAAACATCTATTGGAGATTAGTACAAAATGACAGGAGCGTGATATCTGCATAAACTTTTAGCTTATAGGGTTTTGCAGCACGATTAATATTGTTTTTATACAGCCATGTCTCACCGGTGACTTCGTTGGCGATTTGCGGCGCGTCCGCCTGGAAGACGGGGGTTGGCATCCCTGAAACCCCTTCTACCGTATATGTTTCGGTGCCAAAATGGCCGATTAAAGCCAAAATAGAACAGTCGCACGTGGTTGAAAATCGATACTCCCAAACCAATACAGGCTGTCGTGCAGTTCTCCGAGTGGCCGCTGCGGTAGAAATGACGGCGTTGCGATTGGAATTAGTTAGGTTCTCGAGTACGGATCAGTGCCGCTTTTTCAGAGCAAGCTCTTTGGCAGTTTCCCAATGACTTGTTCTAGTAACGTTGGTCGGTGCGGACCCGGTAGCTATATACTAGTCGTATGAAAAAATGGATGGCCGCCAGCCATGGATGGCAATCGTCGTTTAGACGTCACCCGATCGACCTTCGTAGCTTTTTCGCCACCGTCAACTTTTCGCCATTCTATAGGTCATCGCTACTGTATTGCTATCCTGGTGCCATACTAATGTTGATTGGCAATTGGAAGCAATCAAAAGACTATAAAATTTATAGTCCTTTTATCTCCTCCAATAGCCGATTGATTGTAGTAAGGCACCAGGATATCGATACAGTGGCGATGTTCTATAAATTGGCGGAAAGTTCACAGTGGCGAAAAAGCTACGAAGGTCAACCGGATCACGTCTAAACGACGATTAGCATCCATAGCCAGTTGATCAACACCAATTGCCATTTGACAATAATACATACTTCAAATGGCGATAACCATTTTTATAGGGGATATTCCCTGCAGACTCGGTGGCTGCTCTACGGACCCTGTAGGGACTCCCTGTAGACCTTGTACGGCTTTTCTGCAGACCCTATGTAGACCCTGTATGGCTTCCCTGTGAACCCCGTAGGGACTCCCTGTAGAACTCATATGGGTTCTCTGCAAACACCCTATAGACACCGTAAAGATCCTGTATAGACACCCTATAGAGTCCGAATGGGCTAATATATGCATGGTGTTTTACTATAGAGAGTGTATAGGATGACCTTACATTGTCAATAGGATAGGACGTCCATAGAACGTCCGTTGGCCAATATTCTATAGGGCAGCCATAGGACGACTTCACGAAGGCAACAGCAGTCGTGGTCTGCCTATAGATGCTTTATGTTCCGCCTATGGACGCTGCTCTATAGAACGTCCTAGCTAGGAGTGTCCATACATATTTTTGTAAGGGTAATTGCAGGCATTGGTCCAACCATTTTCGCCGTACATCTGCCAATGCCAACGCCAGATCAGCAGCCAACCAGTGCCACCGTCAGCCACTGCATGGCGCTCTGTCGGTGGCACAATACCAGCCCAACGACCGACTGGTGCCACACTCGGCCACTGGCGCTCTGCCAATGGCACAATACCAGCTCAACGACCGGCCTTGTGCTGCCCTCGGCCACATGGTGTTCTGCTGGTGCCAAGATTTCAGCTCGGTGGCCGACCCAAAGCCGCCCCGGCCACTGGTGTTCTGCGGGTGCCACGATCTCGGGTCGGTGGCCGACCCAGAGCCGCCCTCGGCCACTGGTGTTCTGCTGGTGCCAGGATCCCAGGTGGGTGGCCGACCCAAGTCCGCCCTAGGCCACTGGTGTTCTGCCTGTGCCACGATATCATCTCGGTGGCCTACCCAAGTCCGCCCTCGGCCACTGGTGTTTTGCCTGTGCCACGATATCATCTCGGTGGCCGACCCAAGTCCGCCCTAGGCCACTGGTGTTCTGCCTGTGCCAACATGCCAGCTCGGTGGCCGACCCAAGTCCGCCCTCGGCCACTGGTGTTCTGCCTGTGCCAAGAGTTCAGCTCGGTGGCCGACCCAAGTCCGCCCTAGGCCACTGGTGTTCTGCCTGTGCCACGATATCATCTCGGTGGCCTACCCAAGTCCGCCCTCGGCCACTGGGGTTTTGCCTGTGCCACGATATCATCTCGGTGGCCTACCCAAGTCCGCCCTCGGCCACTGGTGTTCTGCCTGTGCCACGATATCATCTCGGTGGCCGACCCAAGTCCGCCCTAGGCCACTGGTGTTCTGCCTGTGCCACGATATCATCTCGGTGGCCTACCCAAGTCCGCCCTCGGCCACTGGTGTTCTGCCTGTGCCACGATATCATCTCGGTGGCCGACCCAAGTCCGCCCTAGGCCACTGGTGTTCTGCCTGTGCCACGATATCATCTCGGTGGCCTACCCAAGTCCGCCCTCGGCCACTGGTGTTCTGCCTGTGCCACGATATCATCTCGGTGGCCGACCCAAGTCCGCCCTAGGCCACTGGTGTTCTGCCTGTGCCACGATATCATCTCGGTGGCCTACCCAAGTCCGCCCTAGGCCACTGGTGTTTTGCCTGTGCCACGATATCATCTCGGTGGCCGACCCAAGTCCGCCCTAGGCCACTGGTGTTCTGCCTGTGCCACGATATCATCTCGGTGGCCTACCCAAGTCCGCCCTAGGCCACTGGTGTTTTGCCTGTGCCACGATATCATCTCGGTGGCCGACCCAAGTCCGCCCTAGGCCACTGGTGTTCTGCCTGTGCCACGATATCATCTCGGTGGCCTACCCAAGTCCGCCCTAGGCCACTGGTGTTTTGCCTGTGCCACGATATCATCTCGGTGGCCGACCCAAGTCCGCCCTAGGCCACTGGTGTTCTGCCTGTGCCACCATGCCAGCTCGGTGGCCGACCCAATACCACCCTCGGCCCTTAGTTTTCTGCAGGTGCCGGCCATGGGTGCTCGGCCGATGCCTGAGCCGGGCAATTGTGGCCAGTGCTAGGCCATAGGACCTGGCCCTCCCAAAGCCCGGGCAGGTGGGCCTTTCTTATGCCGAGGGACCATAACGAGGTCGGCACCGACCTTTTTGGCCAGGCAATGGCCGATGAAAAATTGCTCGGCCATGGGGATATGGCCATCCTTCGGCCAGGCTCCTCGTGCTACTTGGGGAAGCGCTTAAGAGTTAATACAGAGCCCGATGTAGAAGAAATAAACTGCATCAATAGTGACAGATGGGCCAGTTGGTACATGACTTATTTTCACAAAATGCGCCGCAAGACAAGGACAGAGTAAGTAAGACAACACGAAGCGCTTAAGAGTTAATACAGAGCCCGATGTAGAAGAAATAAACTGCATCAATAGTGACAGATGGGCCAGTTGGTACATGACTTATTTTCACAAAATGCGCCGCAAGACAAGGACAGAGTAAGTAAGACAACACGAAGCGCTTAAGAGTTAATACAGAGCCCGATGTAGAAGAAATAAACTGCATCAATAGTGACAGATGGGCCAGTTGGTACATGACTTATTTTCACAAAATGCGCCGCAAGACAAGGACAGAGTAAGTAAGACAACACGAAGCGCTTAAGAGTTAATACAGAGCCCGATGTAGAAGAAATAAACTGCATCAATAGTGACAGATGGGCCAGTTGGTACATGACTTATTTTCACAAAATGCGCCGCAAGACAAGGACAGAGTAAGTAAGACAACACGAAGCGCTTAAGAGTTAATACAGAGCCCGATGTAGAAGAAATAAACTGCATCAATAGTGACAGATGGGCCAGTTGGTACATGACTTATTTTCACAAAATGCGCCGCAAGACAAGGACAGAGTAAGTAAGACAACACGAAGCGCTTAAGAGTTAATACAGAGCCCGATGTAGAAGAAATAAACTGCATCAATAGTGACAGATGGGCCAGTTGGTACATGACTTATTTTCACAAAATGCGCCGCAAGACAAGGACAGAGTAAGTAAGACAACACGAAGCGCTTAAGAGTTAATACAGAGCCCGATGTAGAAGAAATAAACTGCATCAATAGTGACAGATGGGCCAGTTGGTACATGACTTATTTTCACAAAATGCGCCGCAAGACAAGGACAGAGTAAGTAAGACAACACGAAGCGCTTAAGAGTTAATACAGAGCCCGATGTAGAAGAAATAAACTGCATCAATAGTGACAGATGGGCCAGTTGGTACATGACTTATTTTCACAAAATGCGCCGCAAGACAAGGACAGAGTAAGTAAGACAACACGAAGCGCTTAAGAGTTAATACAGAGCCCGATGTAGAAGAAATAAACTGCATCAATAGTGACAGATGGGCCAGTTGGTACATGACTTATTTTCACAAAATGCGCCGCAAGACAAGGACAGAGTAAGTAAGACAACACGAAGCGCTTAAGAGTTAATACAGAGCCCGATGTAGAAGAAATAAACTGCATCAATAGTGACAGATGGGCCAGTTGGTACATGACTTATTTTCACAAAATGCGCCGCAAGACAAGGACAGAGTAAGTAAGACAACACGAAGCGCTTAAGAGTTAATACAGAGCCCGATGTAGAAGAAATAAACTGCATCAATAGTGACAGATGGGCCAGTTGGTACATGACTTATTTTCACAAAATGCGCCGCAAGACAAGGACAGAGTAAGTAAGACAACACGAAGCGCTTAAGAGTTAATACAGAGCCCGATGTAGAAGAAATAAACTGCATCAATAGTGACAGATGGGCCAGTTGGTACATGACTTATTTTCACAAAATGCGCCGCAAGACAAGGACAGAGTAAGTAAGACAACACGAAGCGCTTAAGAGTTAATACAGAGCCCGATGTAGAAGAAATAAACTGCATCAATAGTGACAGATGGGCCAGTTGGTACATGACTTATTTTCACAAAATGCGCCGCAAGACAAGGACAGAGTAAGTAAGACAACACGAAGCGCTTAAGAGTTAATACAGAGCCCGATGTAGAAGAAATAAACTGCATCAATAGTGACAGATGGGCCAGTTGGTACATGACTTATTTTCACAAAATGCGCCGCAAGACAAGGACAGAGTAAGTAAGACAACACGAAGCGCTTAAGAGTTAATACAGAGCCCGATGTAGAAGAAATAAACTGCATCAATAGTGACAGATGGGCCAGTTGGTACATGACTTATTTTCACAAAATGCGCCGCAAGACAAGGACAGAGTAAGTAAGACAACACGAAGCGCTTAAGAGTTAATACAGAGCCCGATGTAGAAGAAATAAACTGCATCAATAGTGACAGATGGGCCAGTTGGTACATGACTTATTTTCACAAAATGCGCCGCAAGACAAGGACAGAGTAAGTAAGACAACACGAAGCGCTTAAGAGTTAATACAGAGCCCGATGTAGAAGAAATAAACTGCATCAATAGTGACAGATGGGCCAGTTGGTACATGACTTATTTTCACAAAATGCGCCGCAAGACAAGGACAGAGTAAGTAAGACAACACGAAGCGCTTAAGAGTTAATACAGAGCCCGATGTAGAAGAAATAAACTGCATCAATAGTGACAGATGGGCCAGTTGGTACATGACTTATTTTCACAAAATGCGCCGCAAGACAAGGACAGAGTAAGTAAGACAACACGAAGCGCTTAAGAGTTGTCAGCAGTTAACATTGTCAGCAGCTATCTTCGTGCGTATATAGTCTATTTTGACACCGTTTTTTAGTATCGGTAGTATGGGGTATAAAAAGCACTGAAAACCGATACAACGGCATATTGCCAATGTGTTTTGACAGGTGAAGTCATGTTGGGCTGCTCTTCTATTGTTGTTTGCTCCAATATGGCTCCTCACAGATATGTGTATATTTTCAGGTAAGCTTCTACAGAAGTTTGTCGCACGGGTGGAGCGTCTCTACAGGAAAGGGTCTTGCATGACATACAACGTCCACCAGCTGCTCCATCTTCACAAAGCAGCTAAGCAGTTGGGGCCTCTGTGGGCCCACTCGGCATTTGTATTTGAAAGAGGCAACGGACGAATTATGAATCCGTAACAGCCACTAAAGGGGTGCCGATGCAAATTGTTGAAAGAGTTGTTGTTCTGCAGGAACTCCAACAGGTCCTCTCTTGCGTTCTACTACATGAGGCTACCAAAAAGCTTTGTCACGACATGCTTGGCTTTAAAAGGCTAGAAAAGTATTGGTATTCAGATGGTGCTTGCATGCTGGGGTCTCCCACACCTGTGGAAAGGCTGACAACAGAGGAGGAGGCTTCACTCGAAGTGGCAGGCATCCCGCTACCTGCTTCCGTTCTCGAGTTCAAGCGTTTTGTGCTAGACAAGACGGTATATAACAGGAAACAGTATTCAAGAGCCAAGAAAAATGACTCTAGTGTTATCATGACGAAAGCAGGTGAGCATTTTAAAATAATGCGGATCTTACAAGTGAACACTGACAGTCAGACAAAATGTGTTTTGTTGTGCAAAAGGATCGTAGAGGTGGATGCCGATGTGCAACTTCCCAGGCACATCAAAGAATGTTTTGTGTCTCGGCAGCCAACATTAATTGCCATCGACATTAAGGATGTTGCCTGTGTGTGCCTGTTTATCAATTTTGTCTCTGAAGATACTGCCTATATGTGTAACATGCCCAACAATGTGGAACGTGATTGAGCCTCTTAAGGCACCACATTACCGCAGAACCGCCTCAGTGGCTCATCATTCACTGAATACACTTTGCTTAATTACGAAGGCATCATGGAGCATGTGAAGAACATGTTTACACGTGCTCTGTGCGCTTGCCTTGTTTGCATTGAAGATTCAAAGTAAATCGCAACAAAAAATTTAGCAGAGCAGGTGCAAAGTGCCATTTGTTTTATTTAGGAAAGTCACTGCGGCATGAATGATTTTGCGAAAGACATTTTGCAAGGAGGGCAGTAATCTAAAAAAAAGCAAGCTAGTGACAAAAAAAAACATTTTGAACTAACTTTAAAATATTGAGCAAGTTTTTGTTTTTTCCATTGAGAATGCAGTAACTATGTAATGTGCATTGATGGTTGACATGTTTTTATTTGTATAGTGTTTTAGTGTACATTTGTATTTGACATTTTATTTGCAGTGTGTGTTAATTTGTAGATTTTAAATTTTTCATTTGGACATAGTGGGCGTCACATACTATGAGCTGATGTAAGACAGTGCATAAACGAGCATGGAGACAACTTTGTGTTCTTTTTAACAAGTTCTGCCCTCCTGCTGCAGTGCAGTCTTGTGAGCCAGAAGAGATTGTGCAATGCAGTATCTTTTGACTTCTTGAGCAGGTTCTTTGTGGATTGGACTGCTTACTCTCTCTGTTTCACCGTTGCTTTGAGGGTAGCAGGAATTTGATGTTAAGTGTAGCACTCCTACTCCTGTGTAAACCTCTTGAATTCACTCAATCCGAACTGGGGCCCATTTTTGGAACAAATCACTTCAGGAATTTCGAATCACGCAAAAATTCGCTGAGTGCTCTGCTGTTGTTTTTTGTTGTCGTATTGTAAAGCTGCTTGAGTGCGAAGAATTTAAAATAGTCAATAGGTACCGATAGTTTCACCCGTCCAACAAAAAAATATATGTTTTTTTTTATACTTTTTATTCTTGATCTGTTTTTTTTATATTTTTTATTGATTGAAAGAGTTTTAGGCACTGGTTTTTTCGAGGGTGTGGGTTCATATCCCAATGCTGCCACGATGACGCGATGTGTGAACTGACCTAATACAGTGCATGAGAATAGCATGGAGACAACCGTGTGTTCTTTTTTATTTGGTATATCGCAAGCCTGTGCCTTGTTACTGACCTCATTTGTATTTCATAGTCACTGATTATGACAGTGAGTATATTTTACATCTCTGCCTTGTATTAAGCAATTTATGATCTGTAGCAGCCACACTGCCAGTGATATTTGTGTTTTATTTAAATAAACGTTTGTGTCAACATTGCTCCTTGTATTGCTTTCATTTATTTTCTTATAAAATTATCATTCAGAGATCCTCATAAAATCACTCTCCAAGTAACATTAAATGACCTAAAAAAATAGAAATACCTTTTCTCATGAAACATTCGATATATAGTGTCAAGACAGCCTTTTTTCTTTTCACTGCTGAGCAGGGTTCTCCCAGGAATTTCTGAGGGGTGGACATTGCCGGCGGGGGGGGGGGGAGGCGTGGTGGTGCGCGTACTGTAGCGAGCTTGGTTTATGTAACTACATTTAGATTTACCATATTTACGAATGGTTATTAGTTTCAATGCAGAAGCCGGCCATCGTAGAACGTCCGAGCACCACGTCACCTCGAATCTCAGTGTCTTGTGCAGAGACGACAAAATTACTTTCAAAAAGTAAGTAAATTACATTACTAATTACTTTCCTGAAAACTGCAAAAATGTAATTAAATTACATTACAAATTACCGAGTCCTAAGGTAATGACATTGCATTACAATTACTTTCCCAAAGTAATGAAATTACTTTGAAATGACTTTTGAATACCTTGAGGCAGTAATTCGGGCTCATTTATTTACCGTATACACCAACACACTGTGTACAAAACAAGCCCTCGTTTGCCCACACAGCGCGTGTGTAGCAAAAAATCTGGGAAAAGCAAGGCGCTGCGCATGCGCAGTGCCGACAGCAGCGCCACCGCAGTGATGTGACGTCAAAGAGCTGAGTTGGTCCATATGTACCAAAACTCAGACCTTC